>JAQQZR010000009.1:17992388-18006051 GCA_030068235.1 Notoglanidium macrostoma
TATATTGATCTCCACACACACACACACACACACACACACACACACACACACACACACACACACACACACACACCACACACACACACCCCCACACACACCCCCACCCACACACACACCCCCACCCACACACACCATGAGAACACACGCACACACACACACCTTGAGGGCGTGATAGGGGTGAGGTCTCTGCCCATGGTCTGGATGACTCTGCGGCCCCAAACCCACAGTCCGATGCAGATGCCCACTCCTCCATACAGCAGCAGCCAAAGAGGGGTCGGAGCATTGGACTCCACAGAGCCGCTCTCATAAACCAGCCACAGCGCCACCAACGGCCCAATAGCGTTACTGCACAGTGGATGAGAGACGAAACAGAATAGCAGGTTTAAGCACATGATCCTGAAGAATGGCTTTCAGCGCAAGAATGCAGGTACGTGTTTACAGTCCTGATGACATTATGCGACTGGTACACAATGAAAACACTTTCGTTTACAGATGAAAATATGAGCTTGAGCAAGAACAAATAACGTAGATTACACGGCTACTTGGAAATAAGTCGCTAAACATACGGTCCTTGAATGGGTGACATAACCAACCACATAATCAGGAGTCCGATTTGCGTTTAGTGCTTTAAACCTGGAACACTCGTACCTAACGTCATTTCCACCGTGAGCGAAGGAGCCAAAGCAGGCGGTGAGAATCTGCAGGAACTGGAACAGCATGGACACTTCGGGTTTATCCGCCTCGGCCCTGTCCTCCTCCAGCGAGCTGCTGTTGCTTCCTCGGTCCTCCTCGGGCACCTCGAGGGTCACTTCCCCGTCTCCGAGGCCGTCTTCGGGGGCACCGTTCTCAGCCACAGCGTTGCAGTAGCTCGTGTAGCTGTCCATGCGGATCCTCTTACGCTCTTGCACCTTGTCCTTGTCTCCGTCCTCAGAGGCGCGGAAATCAGAGTCCCGGGGCTTGAACTCGCCATGGAGGCCGATGATTGCCATGGTGTAGGATGTGTAGCTGTTGTTGCGTCGGATGGGCCGGTCTCCGCCCTCGCCCATGCAGTCGCCCACTTTGGCGAGGTGCAGCTTGTGCAGCAGGTCCTTGTAAAGGCCCGAGTCTTTGTGGACAGTGTGGTATTGACTGTAGCCATTGCTGGGGACGTGGGTGGGGACGTGGGTGGGGCCGGTGTGGAACTGAACGTGGGCTGATTTAGGAGCTGATCAAAGGGGGAGAAAAAAAAAAGAAAAATATATTTTAAAAGATTTGATAATGCATACTCCTTTCATTTTGTCTGCTTATTTTAAAGCAAGACTTGAATGATCTAATCCTAATAATTTGGTGCATTAAAGATCAAACTGTATGATAGACGTGCGACACGTTTGTCTTGACATCTGTACTTTGATTATAGCCCTGTGCTTTATGGTGGCAGACTTGGAGCTGTAAAATAAAGGTGTTTTGACACGTTTTATTGAGTGTCGAACACGTCTTCTGTCTCATAACTCACCACTCCCGTTGCTGGTTTCACCCTCCTTTGGTTCGGCGTCGTCAGAGTCTCCGATATCGAAGGTGACCCTGCGTTCTTCACAAGGAGCTGCTGTTTGAGGTGCGTTGGAGGTCAGAGTGGATGTTGTCTCCTCAGGAACCGATTTGAGGATGGGACTATGCGCCTCCATCTCCCTCTTCTCCATTAGTGGGCTCTCTGAGGGGCTGGAAGACTTAATATCACCTACAGAGAGATGGGGGGGACAGATTAGCACACATCCCTGAATCCAGACCAACATGTAAGGATAAAAAAAAATAACAGAAAATGGGGAGAGAGAGAGAGAGAAGAGGGGGGAAGAAAAAAAAAAAAAAAAAAAAAAAAAAAAAAAAAATACACAGCACAGCCCAAGTGCCACACAAGTGACAACATGATCTGCTTGGGAATTCTACTGATTGCAGATAGGCTTCAAAAGAGGTTATTGTGGGTGTACTGCACACACAATCAAACATCAGATGCCAAAACGAACCCAGCCAAGTGATGAAACATGAAATGCATAGTGGTTTTCCATGAACACTGACTTCTTAAACCGAACAGCGTACAGGAAATTGTACACCGCTCTCAATTTCTCCTACATCTGTCAATCCATTAGTGTTAACCAATTTAACTTTTTTTTGGTGTCATGTTTCATTACTCAAGATTTATTACTAGCGTAGACATTAAAAATAAATAGATTTTAAAATACCCCCCTTCCTCCTCTCTTAGACTCTAATCCTGTCTGGAACCTGTTCTCGAGTCCGTGTTTGCTTGTACCCATTATCAAGGCCAGTCAAACAAGCCGACATTAACTTTAGTCCAACATCCAGGCGATGTGTGATCGACGCGGTCAAATGTGTGATCAAATGGCTTTCACGCTGGCTCTATGTTGAAGTGTTTGCAGGCTAAAGCAGAGTCATAGCTAGTATCCATCGCAAAGAACGGCTATTCTAATCCACCAAGCATAGTCCAATTACTGGATAACTCTGACCCAGTGACATCACTGACCCAGTCCTTACACACACAGCTGCCCAACAGGATGGCAGAGCAGCAACAGTGTTTTCAACATCCTAAGATAAAGGCTTTTCAGAGCTAATGTGATTGAAATGGATCCGTCAGCGACCGGTTTGTCACATGAACACATCCGGACAGCTAGAAACCACGTCAGTGTTTATCGGAAAAACGTTAAATATTTAAAATAATTTAGTGTTTAGGAGTCAATCATAAAAATCAGATTAATCATATAATACACTTCAAGCACCATTCAGAGCAATATGACAATATTTGGCTCAAGTAGAGCAAAGGTTATGTTTATAGAAACAACACGAGTTAATAAATAAGTGAGAGTTCAACAATTATTGAGAAGAAAAAAAAAAAAAAAACCCACACACACACACATATATACACACATACACATACATACACACATACATACACACATACATACACACACACGCTTAAGAACATTTTAAAGAAACCCACAATGCTTCTATCTGCTGCAAGGCCTCAATTATATGTCAGGAAATTGCCTGGCAACTGTTCATGTACTGTATAGACTGAAATAATGAACACCTTGTATTCTTCAAAACTGCATGACCACATCACACAATACAACCTTCGGAGAAATAAAATGAAACTTTACTCACGTTCGATTTTCTTCTTGAGGCAGGGGCAAACGGCAAACCAGACAATAATTCCAGTGAGGATGGCACATCCGATAGAGATGAGAAGGACTCCCCACCAGGGCAGTTTATCAAATCCCAACACTGCAGATCCATCGTTGGCAGGACAGAACAGGGGACAGTGAAGGGGACGAGGGGGAATGGAGAGAAAGAGACGAAAGGTGGTTTTGAGACAAAAAGGCAGCACGTGCTACCGGAACAGATTTCTCAAAAGGTATCATTTAAGGGTGGGACTAAATTATACAAATCTTGAATGTTAGTAATGTTAGGACCGAAGACTAAATAAATAAATAGTGGGTTGGGTGGGTTCAGGCTGGATAACTGAAGGATGGGGACATATTTAGGAATCCGATGACACCTATGCGGTTATTAAAAAGAAAAAAATAGAAGAATTAGAGGAGGATTAAAACTAAGCATCACGTTCAAATTACTGTAAAAGCCACCAGCGTCATCCGCAACCAGGTGCCAAATGTGGCAGGTAGGTATGAAGTGCAGGCGCCCGCCTTGTTTGCGTAACCGCCAAGGAGATGGCAAAACATGAGCAGCAGCAAAATGCCGCAGTGGCACAGCCTCGTTAAAGATGTACACCAAGGCTGTATTGCTAAAAAAGCTTCCGCAGGGTTACAGATCACCGTAAAGCTTCGTGGAGTTCCTGACCAGGATAGAAAGTAGGAAAATTGGACCACTCATGTTATATTAGACAGGTTAATCCAAGACAGGTTCACGGTTAGGGACTGCAACTGCATCCCCGAGTGAGGCTTTTAACTTTCACATGTATAAAAGCACCTGCCATTTGAATAATTTTTTTAAAATAAATGAAATATCTCTGCTCTTTGAGCAAAGTCACTCGGTGCCAAGACTGCAGAACACAAATGTGACCAGCATACCGAGAAGACGAATACTGGCACAGGAGGCTGCTGTTAGACTAAACTCCACAATGTGTGGACTAAATGCACAAGTCAGCAAAGCTGTGGTGAGAGGAAAAAAAAAACAAAAAAGAAAAAAAATAGGCAGAATGAAAGAGGACAGGAAGGGGGGGAGGAGAGGTGAATGTGTGTGGAAATGTTCTAGACGAGACCGGTTACAGCGAGCCTGGTAGCTCCTGCACTGACTCACGTGCTCCTGCAGCACGCTGCTGCGACGTGCTCCACTTACACTCAAAGAGAAAGGACTGACTGGGTAGTGGCGTCGTTTTTTTTTTTGTTTTGTTTTTTTAGGGTAAAGGTAGAATGGCTTTCTTTCACAGCCAGGCATGAGTCAGTGCCTCGTGGAAAAGGATTAACAGGTGTGTGAGAACGGTGGGAGGATTTCAGGATGGCATCAGCTGACCAGAAATAAAATCTATAAGCAAAAATATGAGACTTTTAGAATGAGGGACATTTGTTTTTGCCATTGGGAATTGTTTAGGGTGTGTTGGATTAAAAGGAAAGGGGAAAAAAAAAAAAAAAAAAGTGGTTCAGCCAGTGTTTACTGCGGTTTTAGTTTATTTAAATAAATAAATAAATAAATAAAAAAATAAAAAAAAGAAAAAAAGGGTTCGGCATGTGCTGTTCACATGAGAATGAAGCGTTACAAAAACAAGAGATGCCACTGTGCCACAACCACGCCGTGGGATAAATGGAGAGAAAATGACTGCAGCTCAACTTAAATACCACTTTCACAGACTATAAACCCTCACTAAACCACGGTTTCTATTACACAATAACAAAAGTTGTTTTCAGAGACTGTGGAGTGCCATTCTTTATTGCCATGACTGTCTGATGACTATTTATGATTCAGTCTGAGGAACAGGCTCATTGTTTTAGCTTTGAGGGAATGTGTAACTTTGTACAATGTACACGTTGTGTTTGCGCCACACGAGTCGTACTTAATGGAAGAAAGAAAATAGGCAACAGAATCATATCTAGAAATCTATTAAATGGAGGCGTTCCTTCACAAATCTCTGTTTAGCAATCAGGAAATTGTAAATCTTAAACTCTTCAGGTCCGATCAAGAAATATTCCACTCCATTCACATTTATGACTAGTTGTAAATAATTATATCGGAATGGGGAACACCTGAAACCTGTCTCTCTTTTTAACCAGCCCGTCACAGCCCAGGCTTTTGGAGCAAAGTGAGGGATTATGTAATGTGGATAAGACAGTACTTGTGCAACATGGTCACATCTAGATCTTCCAGATTTTTCTCCACTGTGTAATCTAATTAAAAAAGGTACACTATTTGTCAACTGAAACAAGCGCATCATCTGTCTGCCATGCATCCTAATATTTAATTATACTCTATTCTCTTAACAAGAACTGCATTGTAGCACTTATGGAATTAGCGCTGAGGAACGAGACATCATATCGCTATGTCAATACTCTTGAGATCTTTTTATTTTAAATGACTATTAAAACTGACTGGAAGCCACTCCTTTGAGGATAACAATTTAAAGAAACTTGTGAAATGAGTTAGCAGACCTAGATCATGATACAAATCACATCAAAGAAATCTCTTCAAATATCGGGATACATTTTGTCATCATCACCCACCCTTGTATGGAAAGTGCGTTCGAGTTTTAAGTTCTTAATTTGTGCCTCTGAGAAGTTCGATATGCATCAAAGATTAAGATTATTCTGCTAGATTTCACGTGCTCACAGAACACAAAGTTTGATGTGTGAAACTTTGATTTTGAAAATAAGACAAAATATTTTAAAGGTGTTGATGTAGATGAATTGGGCATGTACTGCAAAAGTGGTAGCTCATTATTTAATGTCCAGTCACTTAAATGTAGGACACTTGGGACAAATCTGGATAATGTATTACTTTGGTCAAGATTTGCTTTTTTTCCCTTCAATTTATTCATTTGTCAAAGGCTGGACACGAGGGCCACTGAGGAAACGGAGCGTTTGATAAATAATTAGGTGTTCGTTCTTTGTGACAAAAGGACCCGTATGTATTACCCATAATGCACGGCAATGCATAATGCCTTGTTATATGCAAGAACAATAAGACGAGCAGCCAGCAGAGTTGTTTTCAAATAAACGTGTAAAGTTAGCTACGTCACGCTAGAGCTCAATTAGGAAATTACAAATATTACACAACATGCCAAGGACACAGGACTCCGTTATAAACAAAGAGCAAAGATATTTTTCTTTGCAACACTTAAGCAACATTGCTCAAGTTGCCTTAGCTACAAATCACACTGGCTTTAATTTATATTGCACTTCAAAGTAATACAAGTTAAATATTGCTTGTGTAATACTGCATCTTGTATGGTTTTATACTATAACTGCCTTGCCCGTCATCAGGAGCACGGTCACCAGGTGAGGTCAAAAGTTACTCTAAACTAAACATTCTAACCAAACAGGAGGTCAGTCACCTCAGTTCGGTTTACTTTACAGCACCAGGTCAGGCTGCTTTTACAGCCTAGCTTAGAAGTTTGAAGGATATACGTTTTTAAATTATAATAGGCCAGTGCTGCTAATGACGAGTGAAATCTGAGAGGACTCTTCTTAGGGTTATGCAAATGCGAACATGCAAACAGGTTCAGTCAGGCTGCAGTGTTATTGTACTCATGTGAAGCACAAACACCACAAGCTGGAGAGTCAAGCGAGTCATCCAGACTCGATTCATGCCACGCTAAAGAATCATTTACAATTCCGCATGACTAAAGAAAGGATGGTGCTCATGTGGAGAACTTTCCAGGCAGAACTACTGCTGCTGAATCCGGGCTTGTAGGGGTGAGGGGGTTATTACTGTCAGGATTCCCATCAATTTACCAACATGAATGTCGATCCCAATGGGGGCTTTATAACCGTAAAGGAGTTCAAATAAAGCCAGAACTGGGCGGGACATGTCGAGAAATGAGACTTCATACCACAACGAGGAAGTGCCTTCTCTTTACTACCGGACTGCATTTTTACAGGCTCTGACTAGACAACCACGGCATGCTGCAGTCCTCATAATAAGCTGCTACACTCCTAATTTTTTTTTTGCGCAACCATGTTATTTGCATTAAGCTTCGAGAACATTCCTCACTCTCACGCCTGCAGGGCCTCGACACAACGCATTATAGTGATGGAAATGATGGTAGTGCTTTTCAAGTCTTAGCAAGCAATGAGACGAGTTGTGTACCACACCAAAAAAAAAAAAAAAAAAGAAAGCCTGCCATGTGCCGGTCTGACAAAAAGGCTGTACTTTGGTACGCCATGGCAGGTGACTAACGCCTAAAAAGGGATCAGATGTGTCCTTTATTAAACATTCGCTATAAAACTCATGCTCTACCCTAATCTATCTAATGCTTTGATGTGTAATTAGATAAAAATGCACTAAACCATGAGTCCAGGTGAACTCTGCAGGGCAGCAGATGTCGTGGAGCAGAGTTGAGTCAGAAAACAAAAATGTTCCAGCCCTCCTGGTTTGAGAGTAATAATCATGTTCAAGAACGGAATGCCTAGAGGGCATTTTGTAATGAAGGAAGCTCTACTGCTAATCCAGAAGCAGAGGACAGGGTGAAGTCAGCAAAATGCGGCCAAAGCTCAGGAGCTAATCCTCGCATTAATCTGGTTCCATTACAGGAGAATACATGGGTCGAGAGCAGAGGAGAAGACTTTGTCCAGGTGCACGTATGTGTGTGTGTGTGTGTGTGTGTGTGTGTGTGTGTGTAAGGAGGAACGACTATGTTTAAAAACAAACAGGTCTGACAACCCTGTCTAGATAAAATGTTATAAAATTAGAGTTTGGCCTGAATATCACAGATCACAAAGCTCTCACCTGCCCTCTTTGTAGAGCTCAACATCTCACACCTCAAATTAAAAATTAAATGATTTAAGGTGGATCAAATAGGAGTGGTCAAAATGTCAAAGATACAAGACCATGACCATTATCAAATGTAATTTTCTTCATAAAAGGAAGAAATAATCCGAGCCTAATCATGACTTTTTTTTTTTTTTTTTTTTTTAGACCTGTCTGTGTCAATATACTACCTTCTCATTTTAAACTGCAGCATCACAAATGTAAAATGCATTAGGAAGATTTTGATTAGTCATACTTTTCTTTTTCTAGATATTAAGCTCACAGTCTTTTTTTTTTTAATTAAAAAATAAATAAATAAAAAGAAAACCTGATCCAGTGAAACAGCGACCAGCTTCAACTAGCTCAACAAATCTTAACTCTCATCTAACCTACAAAATACGCTAAATGTGCAGGTTGGTCTGGTGGTGTATGTGCATATGATGCACCTTCCCATGCCTAATAAGAGTGCATACATGGTACACACTCCTATCTGTGCATCTTGTCATACTCTGGCCTGTAGCCTTCATATATGGCCCAGGCCAGCTGACTCCTTGCATTGGTGATCCCTGTAGGTAGAAGAAAACAAAAAGGAGCAAAAAAAGTGCTCATTTAATATCCAAAATGCTAGGCATAAAAATGCAAAAAAAAGTAAAGAAAGCTACTATGACGAAGATTCAGTTTGATGGACGACAAGTGTACACTCCATTGATTTTTTTTTCTCTTTCCTCCGTGTTCAAAAAGGACAGAAAATCTGATAGAGGTCAAGAGTTAAAAAAAAAAAAAAACACTGCAAGATCATGTCCAACGAGGTTCTCCCGGGGAATAATCTTAAAGGCGTTCACAACGTCAGCCAGTTAAGCCTGAGTTAAGGGAAATGACTAACTCGTAGAGAGAGAGGGGGATCTGACAGGAGAATAATACTCACTCGGTGCGCCTGTAAACATGATGGAGAACAGGTTGATTCCCATAGTGACAGCATAGAAGACAGGCAATGCCCTGAGTCCATTGGGAACCGGATCCTTCTACAAACACGGAAACAATGAGGAAAATATATATATATATTTTTTTTTACACACCCTTGGTGACCATACAAAGAGCAGCCTTTGTCTGATCTAGTGGCTTCAGCTGCAAGCATGTCAGTATAAACTACACGAAAAGAAACAGAAAGAGAAAGATAGAGAGACGTCCATTTCTGCGCTGTCTCTCTGGTCTAGAATGTCCTCATTGTGGCGCCTCGGCCATTATGCTAATTCAACCTTGGATATGACTCATGGAGAGTGAGCAGGGAGAGGTTTCCTGTTCTTACCTTCTGCAAGATAAACATGCGGACAAAGTAGAAGAGAACAGCAGACATCAAGCCAGAGAGGAGCGGGGAGAGGAACCAAGACGCAACTGTAGGGAAAAAAAACAGGACATGAATATAGGGCAGAGCTCAGCTAGTCAGTGAAATGAAATAGTCCTGATTAAGTGTTTCAAATTAATCATGAGCAATTCGGACACATCTCAAACCTGAAAACTCAATTTTACTGGAAGTTGAAGGGCATAACACTCAAAAATGAAGATTTATCAATCTGTAAGATTTATCCTTTTACAGACATGACTACTTGGGTCTATAAAACAAGCCGGCAAGGTAAGAAGCTGTGGTTACCAAGAGTTATGAAGCTCAGATGGAGCATGGATACCACACAAAACCTTGGACCATGAAGGTCAGAATCCGGAACTACTTTTATAAGAAAGAGGAATAAAACGCCATACGGTTTAGCGATGGAGACGGGCGTTTCCGTTTCATGCTGAAACCTATATTGCTCAAGAGTAAGGGTTATGTCTTGATGTTGAAAAATTTGCAAATTTCTTTTGACGAAAATTCTGTATCTACCCTTCCATTGTAGGAGAATTCCCATTGTGTTTCTACTACAATAAAATGTGACCCAAAACAATCCCATTGGCAAAGATTTCGTTTTTGGGACTTCATATAATGAGGCTGTACTGTAATCTCTACTCAGATTTACAATCAATCAATTAATTAATTAGTGGCACATTGGTTCTTGAAAAGCTTTATAGTAAATACTTTTTGACCTAATCTTTTATATATAAACTTCTTCCAGACTTTAGACTTAGAAATATAAAACGAGTAAAGATTCCAGTTCTCCGATTTAGACGAACTTACCGATTCGCAGAAGCTCAAGCCACCGGACTCCCTGTTGGCCTCTCGCCACCAGTGAAAAGCCGATCGTGGCTCCCACGATGCAGTGCGTACCAGAAATGGGTAGTTTGAGGAAAGAAGCCAGCAACTGCCACACAGCAGAGCCTGGAGAATTAAAGAAGAAGAAAGAGGGGAAAAAAAAAAAAAGTCACATTGTTGAAATGAATTACTGTAAAAATCACAATTATTTTGCTCAAAAGATATTAAACTTTCACAGGCAGGCCACTTACCAACCATAGCGCTGACCGATCCGGCCATGAGAACGTGCTCTGAGCCGTTGTACATGTTCACGTCGATGATGCCTTTGCGTATCGTCTCACTGACTTTGGCTCCCAGAAGCACCGATCCCACGGTCTCGAACACGGTAGCGAGGATGCAGGCGACTCTCAGGGTGACCACGCCGGAGCCCACGGCAGTGCCAAACGAGTTGGCAACGTCATTAGCGCCCACGGAAAAGGCCAGGATGAAGGCTATGATAAAGCCGAGGATCAGGAGCCACAGGTAGCCGGTCATGGGGCCCTGGGAGGCAAGCGCGACTGTGGCCAGTGTTACTGCAGCTAACGTTGGCGACACCATTTTGTGCAATTTTATTCTTCTCTTTCAAGTTTTAAATAGCGTCACAATCTTACAGGGTTAAAAAAATCTGAATAAAATAAGCCCTTACTTTAATAAGCAGCACGCTAGGATTGTTTAAATAACTGAGGTACTAGTGTTTCTAAAGATTTTTTTTCTGAAATTCCCCAAACCTACCTACCTTCACCCTCTGCTAAAACAGCAATTTAGAGCAAATCCAGACACTAGTGAGAGAATCTGCACTGCTGTATGTTGTAAACTGGTGTGTAATGCCGAGGGGGAGGGTGGAGTGAGGGGGCTATTGCTATCCTCTGAATATACTAGTGCTGCTACAATGCGTTTTAGTTTGGCCGATTAGGCAGACGGAACGGACATCCATTGTGCAACAGACAGGATGGATGAATGGAAGCTCATTCCTGAAAGGGGAAAAAAAAAAGAGGAAAAAATAAAATAGCGTGAGAGTTTCCCCAAGTTACATAACAGTTTACAGAAAAACAAAAATACAGTGCTTAGTAATACCAGCGTGATCAATGCTTCAATGTCACTTGCACTTGATAAACATGTGACGTACACAGTTATCATCATTTAAGGAACTTAAACATCCTCCTCCGTTTATAATCTGAACCTGAACTGATTTTGAAAGTGCTAGATAGGATACATGCTTACTTCAGTTTTACTGCATTGTATCTTACTTTCTCATCTCATACAAAGGATAAGGTGTACATAAAATCTCAAATCCACATCCGACAACACAAAGTTACTGTGAAAACACACATGCGTTTCACTCTGTAACATTCTTCAGATCAGGTGTACATCACCACTAAAATATCGTTAGACACTTCATATAAATTGTCACGAGCACAAGTGCCCCATTTGGGAGTGGGCTGCTAATATTAATATTATAATAAGCGTCCGGGCTTTTTTTTTTTTTTTTTTTTTTTTTTTTTTTTAACACAGCGTTTGTGTTCTGAAGATAAAATGTGACCCGTTTAACAAGGCGGGAAGTGGACAGCTGTTTTCTAAACTTAAACATTTTGGACAATGTTGAAGGTCAGATTCAGATCATCTCTCATCCAGCACCCAGACTGAAGAATGAAATGGTTTTCAAACTGAATTTTATTTTTTTTGCGCCCTGGTACAATCGAGGTCAAGTATTCAAAGCCCCACCCAGACGTGGCCAGTCAAAAAGAAAAAAAAATGGCAGCTCGGATTTCAAGCAGCGTATCCCTAAGCTCGGTGAATAATAGCAATCTCTAGAAATAACTTGTTGCAAACAAGTGAATAGTAAAAAAGGTAAAAGGACTTCGCAGCCTAATGGAAAATAAGACTTTTACATGAGGTAACCAAGATACAAGGAGTTAAATGTGATTATAACCATTTAACGCCTACTCGTACCTACTTCCTACGCCGTTCGACAATAAAACATTTCATTCCTAATTCGTACTTGATCACAACTGCTACTTTAGACTGGATATTTTAAAAACTGGGTTCGTCTACATCCAGCCATAACAGACACTGTGTAGACTAAAGCAAGGACTTAGACACATGGCAAACATGCGTCATGACCACAGTGGACCCAAAGTAAAGTCTCTGGTTTGGCCTGGAAGACGCAGGTAACATCTGTGTGGGCGGCGATTAGACTCGGACATAGAGTCGCCATATGCCAAGAGAGAGAGGAAAAAAAGGTTTTTCCACAACACATGGACTTCTGACCATGCAGTGCCCCATGTTTATGTCTGCTAAGAAATAATAACCTTATAAAACTTTAGCTCAGTGGGAAAATTAACAAGGCTGCGTGGTGAAAACCAACATATTTTAAAAGATACCCGGCTCCAAGAAAGAAAAAAAACCGTCAGCAGCAGTGATGCCGAGAAAAATAAGATCTGAAATAAACTGGCACAAAGTTTTTAATTTTAGCTTTAAATTTATGTGCACGTATCAGTGGTGGTCAAGGCTTATGACACCCGCATTTTATCGCAATATTCATCGTATCGTTAGAATACCCACAACTAATAGTTCCCTTTTTGATTAATATACTCAAGATATTAAAACACATGTTGCTGAAAACCTGACAAAGTTGAAATAAACTAAACACAGCTACGACCCTGAATGGTCAAAATGTAAACAAAAATCAATAAGCTACAGCACTAGAAGCAATATCCATAAAGCAAAAAACAGCGCAGTAGTCACACTCTGTAGTGATTATGTGAGGTTTCAACAGGTGTATGTTTAACTTGTGCCTGGTCTTTTGGCACTAATAGCTTTGCCCTAATTCATAAGGCTTCTGGAAGTTCTCCAGAACTGGGATTGGGAAGTCAATATTAACCCTAAAGCTTAAATAGTGTGTCCTATCCAGCATTTTCAAAATTCGGTTCGGATTATAAGCGGAGGAGGATGTTTAACAACGATTAGGTCTAGACATGCATCATATTCATGATTACGCACGACTCATCTGTGAACAGACATTGAACATATTCCTTCAATCACAAAGCTACAAGGTTTAAGCTATGGGAATAAGAAATTTTTAAATGAATTAGATGCCATTTCCTGCATTCTGGTGTATTTTTTAACAGGTTGTTAAACACCTAATGTTACCTACAAAAGTCACTTAATTCAATGATTATTTTAGAGACTCAACAGTAAATCCTCATCCAACTAGTCCATATTCATCAGCCTGTGTTTAACTGCTACCCACTGCTATGCCTAAGATAATGAAATGAATGCGACAATTTATCACCACAATTGGGAGAAAAATATTTTCTGACCTGGGAAAGAATATTTTTGTATCAGACAGGGCAGGGTGTTTGAATTTGATTTCATAGCAATTTTAACAGCTTTAATACTTTTCGTGACTATGTTATGAGATGTATTTACTTATTTACTAAAATGTATTTATTTGCTACCTGTTGGAGACGCCTGCTCTCT
>JAQQZR010000009.1:18023817-18035623 GCA_030068235.1 Notoglanidium macrostoma
TATTGATACTTTTTTTTTATATACTTTTTTAGCTTTAAGAAAACCTTAAATTTCAACCTCTCCTTTATTTCTTTATTTCCTTTTTCCCTCCACTTCTGTCTGTTTTTGACACGTTTGTAAATCCATTTATGTGGAGTGCATTAATATGTCTGTCTGTACACCAGCTAATATTTGTCTTTCTGTCTGTCTGTGTATCAGCCCATCTTTTTATGTAACTCATCCCTCCATCAGTCTGTCTCTACTGTATCCCTCCGATCTATAATTATTTATCTTTCCTTCTCTCTGCCCTTTTTTTTTTTTTTTTTTTCCTGGCCTGCTTTTATTTTTTAACATCTGCTCTTTTTTCGTTCCGTCTCAGGCATGCCTGATTTCCTGGAGAAGCTGCACACGGCTGCTCTCCGAGCAAAGAACCACGAGGTTGGCGTTCGTGACTACGTGGGCATGACGAAGCAGGTGCAGCAGGCCTCTTCGGAGCGGCTGGCGGAGGGAACCTCCCATATTTACGCCTGAGAGAAAACAGCTGGCCAGATGTGCGAGTGGAGGCGATTCATAAGACCTAACAGACCTCTGGTTTGATTTGCCACAAGGCTGTGATGAGCAATGAGACCGAGAGAGAGAGAGCAAGAGGGAGAGAGCGCACGCTGTCTCTCACTGTGAATCTGCAGACAGCGAGTGAAAATCAGACACGCTACTGCTGCTACTGCTGCTGCCAACACACTGTTTCTATTCTTGTGTGTGTGTGTGTGTGTGTGTGTGTGTGTGTGTGCGCGCGCGCGCGCGAGCGAGCGATGTTATCTCGCAATGAGATCAGAAACTCAAACCTGGTACAGATGAACTTATTATTAGAATTGAAATACCTGCGTCCTCTCGCTCAGCTGTGTCTTTATTGCTCCTGAGAGTTTCACTTCCTGGAACTACTTCTCAGGAAAAGGAAGGATAAATAAGAACAAATAAAATGACTTTGGAGAGGATTAGGACACGGGAGAGCGATCTCTGCCAGCAAGCTCGCCAAGTGAGCAGCACGTCAGTGTGTTTTTCATGATAATGAAGAAGTTGACATAATAATCACGCCGAGTCGTCTGAATTTACCTTCGCAATTTGTCGCCGTTTTACAGAAACGTGTTTTCGTTTGCGGCACTAAACATTACGATCATGTGTGTGCGCTTAAAATATCCCCACTTCCTTTTACACTATATGTAACGCTAATGTGGCGGGGTCGGATGCTTCCTTTTTAAAAGCGTGCAGTTTGGTGCAAAAGTTTGTATACCATGAGGACAAAATTGAATTTCTTGACCGTAGTGTGTTGCAGAGATGTTCCTTCAGGAACTGAAATGGTCATGTATTAGCTCATAAGTTTGTATCCCCCTTTCTGAGTGATCTTCTAACAGAGTCAGCCAAAAAAATGTAGACACGCTTCAGGAAGAGAAAGATTTGTATAAATATTTTAATACTAAATTTATTCAGACATCACCAGATTAATACAAGTTACCTTTGGCCTCTACAGTTACAAGAGGTGCTGAAAGTGTTCCTGAAGTGTGTATATGTTTTTTTTATTTATATATTTATATATATACTCTAATTACTGCCTCGAAATTAGTTATAACTGTGCCAGATAGCAAACACTGCCTCCTTCAGATCATGGCTGGAGGCTGAAATTCATAACAAGTCATCCTGATTTTTTTTTTGCATTATGTCTTGTCTTTCAGGATACACTTCTGAAATCCTCAGTACTGGATAGACATTTTCCTGTTTTTACTCTTAAGGGATGCAAACTTTTGCACACACTGGCATTTCTGTAACAAATAGTCCAGCGAAACATTTCAAAGAAAATGCGTAAACATTTCATCCTCGGGGGAATATTTTCAACGGCCCGCGGGACAGTTTGAAAGTAATTAACTAATCGTAATCCTTTCCTGCCTGGAGAAGAGGTTTCGGGTTGGAAAACTCCACGGGACTTCACATCTCTCACGTTCCGCTTCCACAGCAGCGTTAACTCTCTCACACACACACACACACACACACACACATTTTTGAGGAAGTGAGGGACCTGTTCTAGCAGCCGCAGCGTTCTCATTAGCACACTACGCTTCCTCTGTTGCGACGGAGCTGCGTCTTAGTTCACTGTGTTCTCGCAATTGGGCGTCACACGGTGTCTGTGCTCATCACTGCTGAACACGAGGAGCTGTCCAGGGGACGATGTGTCCGAGCCCAGGAACGTTTACTTTGTAGTGGAGTAGGAGTAGGATCAGATGGACGCTCAATTTCAGATTTCTAACATTAACTGAGAGGATTTTAATCAGATGAACATTAAGATTAACGTTAAACAGAGCTTTACTGGTGTGGAGATCAGTATCAAAAGCTAAATAAACACCATTAAAAGCAGCATACGGCGCATTCATATTTATAAGCACTGAAAGTAAATTGGATGTGAAAAAAATGAAAGATGCTCAGACGAGAACAACCAGATAAAGGATGAGACGAGCTAAACATACGTTTTAACCCACTGCAGAGCTGAACGTCGGATGGTGATCTGACGTAACCGTGACGCAGCCAACGCGTAACTGTGACGCAGCCAACGCGTAACCGTGACGCAGCCAACGCGTAACGACATGTTTTTAATGAGTTCCCTGTCACATAAGCAAGGAACAAAACTGATCTTCACCCATCAGTGATGTAACGACACAAGTGCTTCCTGACAGGTTTCTGACCCAGCGTCCTCGCTTTGCTAATTTGCGGGATTTCTCAGAAATGTGTGTGTGTTTTTTGTTAATTGAAAACCCAACCTAGCATCGTTGCTAGGTTCATGCTTGATTACAAAAAAAACCCTAACATTTCTGTACATGTCAAATCAAACCTCCATTTCATTCACAATCATCAACTCCGATACAATCCAAGGGATTGTCTGATCATGTTCTTTCGTTTTATCAGTATTCAATCCGCGAGATCGGATTTTCTCCATTTTAATAGTTGGGAAAGATGTTTCAAATCTGTAGCGAGGGCATTCCGTTAGTGTAAATCACACATCAAGGTAACTCCTGCCTGAGACTACCAGCGACTGCACAGCAGACGCAGATCCTGAGTTCATATTTGTGTGAATTAAAGACAAATATTTGTGTAAATGATCTCACACTTTAATGATGAGTTGGTATGAAGAGCTAGGATTGACTGAAAACATCATTTTTCCGCTATGTCACGAGGACAGTGTGTGTATTCGTCTTCTCGTCAACAGGGTTCTAGGGTTAACCCTAGGGTTCTTTGGGTTTTTTCCCATCAGGTTTTAGACACCGCTTCTGCTAGTTTGATGTCATGATATTCTGTGTAACCTCATGCTGACTGATCAAACTTTAAATGGTGTAGATGAACCGTAATTCCATAAATCCCCCCCACAGATTTAGTACTTTCTTTGTGAATCCTGTTGAACCAGGAGCATTCCTAGAGCTCCGTGAAGCAAGTTTCTCCATAATAATTAACATGACTCTGATTGTTCATAACTTTAATGAAAGTTAAGCCAGTCCATATATTTCTTTTTTTCTTTAATATCTCTGTAATATTCTATTCTTGCAATAGAAGAGACACGGTCGCTTTTAAAATTGCAAGGTTGTGTCAATCCAGCAGACGTTTTTTAGCAGCTGTTGAAATTGTGTGTTTTGTTCAGACCGTTAAACTACAAACGAACGCTTATTCATGTCGTTTACTTCTGCAAAGACACACAGGAACTGCGTAACACGTGTGTCACGTGATATTTCCAAGAACAGTGTGCCGGAGTGTTGTGTACTCAGAATATGTTGATGGTTAAATGTGAAAGAGTGTTGATGATTTCTTTATAAAGAAAATCTACCTGAACTGGAAATCTTGGAGAACCTAAAATTCAAACTCTGCTTTGGACTCGGTTCATTTATATTTCTTTTCATTAATGTAATTTTTTCTTTCTGTCGTAGAGCTTGGGAAGGAGAGAGAGATAATCTTGTGATTGTATTTGTAATAAACGTCAATGTTTTTAGTTACCCCATGTTAATAATTTGTACTTGTTTAATCCAGAATTAAGCGACGCGACAACTAAAAACAGTTTTCTATCAATTTTGAGTGTCTTTGTTTCTAAAAGTTTCTTAAAGTTTTGTGGATTCCTTTTTCTTTTTTTTTCAAATTTCTTCTGGCGAGTCGAAGCATGATATGACCTCTTGTTTAAAACGTGATAAATATGGATGTGCATTTGAGGAAACTGTCACCTGTTATCCAAACACGATTTCAGCGTGATTTAATAAGCATGTGTGAAGCTTCGCTGGAGGTTTGCATGCTTTTCTTTGAGTTTAAAGAGCGCTCTTCAGTGGCGCTTGGGGGAAAAATGCTCCACTTATGAATGTGAGTGAGTGTTCGTTTGTTTGTTCTGCAATGTTTTAGCCGTGTCGCAACTCCAGACTGAAATCACGAACAGTTCTTTCTCTGTTAATTGCTCTGAATGAGTGATGGTGAATTTCTCGCTTCACATGGATGAGATTTCGACGAAGCAGGAAGTGTCACCTGTATTTTGTCTTTTTTTCTGTCCTGTCACACATTACACTGGCATTTAGTAAAAATACATCGATTTCCATTAACATCAACATTTCCTGTGTCCAGTCCAGTGATGTAAGGAGATGTGTTAGTAGCATGGTCTTTTTATATACATGGTGGGACAAATTAAAGGAAAGAAACAACCTAAGGTGTGTTAGAAAAGTGTTAGACCAACATGAGCCAACATCTCTTCACTGGAACTGTAGCATGACAATGTGCCTGTGCACGTAGCCACGCTCCAGGATCCAGTGGAAAGCCTTCCCAGATGAGTGGGGCTTATTACAACTGCAAAGACAGACTACATTTGGAATAGGATGTTTAACAAGCACTATATATATACAGTATATATAGCTTTTGTATGAAGTGTCAATTTATTTCCTTACAGATATGGTGGATAGAGATTTGGTGGAAAAACACTGGTTTATTCCTTTGAACAGTGTTCTTTCTCTCTCCTACAGCAGAATGATGTTAACTCAAGGTCTCAGAGGAGCTATAATTCTGAAATATTGATTAATCCTCTTACAGCAACACTGTAACCACTGTGATGGAGAGACAAGACAGTTTTATGCACAAAGCCGACGCTATTCAAAGCCGTAAAGAAGCTATGATGCAGAATACTAATGCACGTTGCTTTTTAGCTCACCTCCAGAACAATGTCCATCAATCATCATCCGAGCCGATCACTGATTGAACGCCAGCGTTGTTTTGTTTAATCGGATATATTTACATTGTCATCGTCATTTACATTTTAGTGTAATATGGTCTATAGCACTGATGGGGCAAAAAATGGTCATAGGTTTCTGATGCTGTAAAATACTTTTTTCTTAATTAATATGGATTTTTAGCCATGGATTAAATAAACACTTTTGGAACACCCCAGAAGACTTGCTATTTTGCAGACGCTCTGACCCAGTCATCTAGCCGTCACAATTTGGTCCTGGTCAGAGTCACTCAGATCTTGACACTTTTTACAGCTTCATAACAAATAACATAAACATCTAGAACTGACTGTTCCATTGATGCCTAATATATCCCACCCCTTGACAGGTGCCATTGTAAGTAGATAATCAATGTTATTCACGTCACCTGTCAGGACTTTTAATTTTATGGCTGGCTGGTGTACATGTACATAAGGATTGTACCAGACTATACTTATATTTAAGATATAAACTGGACAGTGCCATCCCAGTGGCTGCATCAGCACATTTTCAGGATTGAAGCATGATTGGCAAATGTTGGGAGGGTGTAATATCTACATCTGGATTCTGTCATTGACCGGAAACCAGTCTGCGTGATGACCTTTACAGTCACGATAGCTCAAAAATGCTAGTCTAATTGCTGCTAAATCTAAATTTACATTGTGACTATGGTTATTATTCCGTTATGATATAGCCTTATGTGAACAGACTACAATAAGTGTGTGCTGTGCTTGCATCAGCTCTTACTTACTTAATACTAACTCGTTAAAATAGATTTTGCTTATGATCCAAAATGGCATCCGGTTGTATCTTTCCAAATCTAGTTGTACTGCTGGCATCCTTATCCATTCACGATTTATAATATTGAATGATAAAAGTTGAAAATAAGTAGCAGCCTGATGAAACTCTTTATAAGCCACCGATTTGTTTGAGAAAAATGTGATTAATTAAAGAGATGAACTGAAAGCAGGATGTGAAAGCAGGATTTCACTATTGGTGTATAAGTGTGTGTCTTTGCGTGTATATCCAGCTACATGCCACCTATGTGACCTACAATGTAACAAGAGAGAGAGAGGCTTGACGCTTGAGTCGAGGGTACAGGCTACAGTAAGTTATCTGTTGCTAAAAAAGCAATTAATATCCAAAACAGAAGCCACATCCAAAATTATATTCTTCATTTTATTTACAAGTTTTGTTATTGAGTAAAAGTGCAGGATAATAATGGCACTTATTTTGGGTGGGAACTACAGCATATTAGTGCTAAAGGTTATAGGGAGAGATGTTTGAGCCGAGCTTATGAGCTATGTGATGACCTCTGTCGTTTATAGCAGTCTGAGACCAGTCTGAGACTTAAAGCTCCACCCCTCATGAACCTGCTGACTTTCATTCATCAGTCATGTCATGGTGGTTTTATTTTCTTCTCGTAAAGCAAATCATCCGCCATGTCACGAAAAAGCAGCTTTATATCAGCGGACACTAATGCGATATGCTGGTGATTCATTCAGAACTGGGTATGATGTTTGGTGGACAAGTTAATAAAAGGGATTTTAACCAATTGCACTTATTAATAGTGCTTATTAAGCCATATTGTGACTTAAATCCACATACAATTATTTGATATGACACAATATTGCTGTATCACCATATTTTATACATAATGTTGTTGGTTTAATCTATCTCTTGAAATAATGAGGATTCCTAATGCACCCATGCATTGCCAAGGTCATCAAGACTGTGATGCTTATTTCACCAATGGTACAACATTTAATATAAATGATAGAAGATTTTTAATTGTATTTTTCCATTTTTAACTTGTGCCATTCTGATCTCATTAAAAACACAACAAAAGCAGATTCTTTATTTTTTGAGATGCTCATGGATGTTTTCTAATATAATGTATTAAAACACAAAAAACTTTCATGATTTTGTATACCGAGAAGATGAAGACGAAACAAGACGAGTGCGCTCACAAGTCTCCAAAGTGCTTGGCACAACCATGGACCTCAGAGGAACTGCATGGTTAGATCAAGCACAATGGTGTCCTGGGCAGAGATGTGAGGCAAGTCTTCACCCTGTGGACCGGTCCAAACAGAACATCATATCGGATCTCCATCAAAACCATAAAGTACGGTTTCATGAAGATGAGGATGGCTAAATGAATCCAGTGCATGAATGGCAGATGGAAGGTATATCCATGGAGCATTCACAAAATGGATATAAGAAGAAAAAAGTGAACGGATCTGAGTTCCTCAAGGAACATCTCCGGTTTAAACAGCACATCCATTCCCTTTGGGTTTTGCTGTTCGTTTCCTGAGGAGTTGGACCGAATATGGTAGCGGCGTTTCGGGGAGGTCTTGACAAGTGGTGGACCTGTGCAGCTCTGTCTCCGTTGGTGGACCCAATGGGGAAGTGTCCAAGAAACTGAGCATCTAAGGACATCTGCAAAAAAATTAGTCATAGGTCACAATCTCACTGCGGAGAGACATGGGCACCGCCCTTTCTGCGCCAAAACTGCGTCAAACCCCGCCCGCTCCTAAAATCTTGCACCTCCTTTATTGTCATGACGGGTGAATCAGCTAATTTTTTAAAATGTTATAAAATATCAGTTAAACAATCTAAAAAAACTCTAGTGGTTTTGGTAATCAAATCAAAATCTCACCAATGAATTAATCTAGATGTTCTTTCCTTTAAAAAAAAAAAAAAAGTCAATAGAAATCGAGTTTGCCAGACTGATGGTGGTCCTGTTAAGAGAACCTTAATAAAAGAGGAGACTCTAAAGGTCTGGTACTTAGAAGCGTTCAAGGGCAAAGATGGATGGGAAATAACCCACTGAGAGTTCATTTGGAAGGACCAAATGCAGGTCATTTGGGCAGGAATAGAAAACACAGCATTTTATCAAAAGACTGTAATTTTGAGTGCCACCCCACAGAGACCATCACCCTAAAAGGATGATATGTTTGTACACAAAGTGCCTATTGAGTAAAGAAACCAAGCTGGACACCAGTCTGGCCATCCATCTAGGGGCTAATCTCGTTATTCCTGTACTTGTCAATTCCCTGGAGATGCTTAAGTCAGAATGGGAGAGATTGGAACGCTAATCAACTCTAAAGGTCTGGGAACTGGACCACTTAGCATGATGAAAAGGAAGAGGACAAACGTATCAATGGGGATGAAGGTTTGAGAGATGGGAGGGAGAAAGGAAAAACTCTCAATGAGGTGGAAAAGTGGATCAAAGTAGACATGAGACCAGTGATGGAATGGCGGGTTTCCGTTCTTACCATGGTTTTGAAGATGAGTCTAGCTTCCCATCCTTTAAGCACTCGATCTGAACCATTCTAACTCTACATCTTACCCATTTCTCAGAACGGAAGATCTTCTCTACTACGCTCAAATAGTTCTCTTTATCTTCTAAACTCCCTAATCCACCAATCTCATTTGCTTCTACCAAGCAGAACTATCAGGAACCAGCGTCTTTTCAAAACGGCTCTGTGAAAAGAAAAGCAAAACCAGTTAGATGTTCATTGTTGGTCATGACCTTTTGAATACGTACCTTTGTTTCAGATCTTTTCATCGAAGTTGTCCAACAGGTCGCCCAATATGAGGATGGTTCTCAGTTCAGTTCTTACTACGGAGAACGAAGAGGAGACGCTGCTCTGAGCTGGTTGTCCCTCTTGGACCGCCGACCCCAACTGAAGACGGTCTCTCCTGGTCGTCTGTCCTCCAACATCCCTCCATCATCTGCCCCTCCTACCTCCTAAAGGCGTGGTCACTCGAAATCTTCAGGGATAGGTGGATGACTGAAAGTATGCTGGACTGGGCGGGGCAAAGAGTGGGCCCCCAAAAGGGGGAGGGGGGCATGAACGGGTAAAGGGGTCCATTCCGCATTTCATAAATATTAATATAGAGTCCTCCCTCTTTTTTTGAAAGGGGGAGGGGGAGATTTCTTAATTTTGTTAGAGGGGGAAGTGCTTTATTCGCTTAATGGATTTTATTAGTGCCTGGACTTCAACTCTTTCATTAGCTAAAGTGCCGCTATAATTTACAGGAGAAAGTGCAGCAGATGGGGGAGAGAGGGTGGAGATGGAGGAGTGCTGCATTTGCTATCTGAAGGAGTCTCCCATAGACACACCATTCTGCCACACACACTATACGCACTGTCCATACATCCAGCGACTTTCTGCTTCCATTTCATTCTAGATGAACTCAGTAACCCCAGTGGATGAATGAGAAACTGATAATATTCTTACCATTTCTTGTTGAAGACTTTCAGCTCAGCATCAGCGTAGTGCTCCTCAATGTCACTCAGCAGTATGGATTATTGGAGCTGTATCTGTATTGTAAGTGTATGAAAGTACAGGTGGCCTCAGAAAGTGTTTTCATACTTGAAGTCATTCAGGAGGAAAAGGATTACACCAATTACCTGTTTGTACGTGTTGAGTGAATTATAGGAGTGATATTTTTCAAAAATCGTGAATAGGAACAGGAACAGATCTTTTGAATCCTTGAGATGGGTTTGCCAAAAGCATCATCATGTAGACATGAGCTCACACACTGGTTGCATTGTTTTTGGGAAACTCCACTGTATTCTTTTCAACTCTGATACCAAAATGCAAACTCATACACATCTATACACTCATCAGTCTGTCCATCTGGAAGAATCCAGAGAGTAACTGCAGTGTTCTACAGTAACGAGTGAAGCAGTTATAAAAAAAGATTGCACAGTGATACAGCATCATTTCCATCAGAACGTTCCAGAATACTAAAAAGTTAGATTACCAAAAAAGATGAAGAACTACTATGCTGTAAAAATCTAGTTTTATCCATGCGTATTCCTTTCTATCTTTCTATCTATGAACCTCAAGCTCCACCTATACACTCTGCTGTTATGTTATCAAAAAATCTATATTACTCCATTTTTCTATTTGTCCATTATTTTCCATCCATCCATCCATGTATTCTGGTGCAAGCTATATACTATAGTGTAAAAATCTAGTTATAAATCTCTCATCATCATCCATTGTTATCCCTCTATATCTAGCTCTAACTAGACCCATCGTTATATCTGTCTGAATGTTTAACAGGGTTAAATAGTGCTATCTATCCATCCCTATCCCTTTATATCTATATATCCATCTCTAGCCCTCTATAGCTATATCTATCCCGCTAAATCGATCTTTACCCTTCTGTCTCTCTTTTTATTACAATTAGGACAATCTCAGTGCACGTATATGACACTGATGGTGTTCCTACCATGCTTTTGAAGACGTGTATCAGGTTTGTGTCAGAGCAGCGTGTCTCCGTGTCAGTCAGGAGCCTGATATGTCTCTGCCTAGATCTCTATGGAAATCCTTTGAATCTTGACTATAAAACGCTGAAGCATACAAGCAATAATACTGTAAAGAAATGACAGTAAAAACAAAAGAGCATTTTGAGTGATGTGGACAGTCCGAGTTTCATCCTGTTACAAAGTAAAATATTACAAACAAAGCAGATTTTCTGACAGAAAACCCCCCGAAATGCTTTTTAGCCGATGAACCCATGGGGCGGCTCCATGAGGAACGCCTCGGTATCATTCATCTCATTGCACAGAGTGGATAATGAAGCACATCTGTGCCTTTGTGCTGCTGTCGATCGTTTGCTCTGCGTTTCATTCACTAAGTGATCTGGTTATCCAGAGTGACTTATTGCAGGACGCAAGAGGAGGTCGAGGGGGAGGAGGAGACGCTCTTTTAGCCATACCTTCACTGCACCAGGAAAACTGCTGAGAGCATCTGATCTGAAATCTCACATGCATTTAACAGAACAAGACTCAAAACTGTGCCTCAATTTCAGTATTTATAAGATGGCCGAACAGATTGAGAGCAGTGTGTACCATGCATAAGCTGCCTGATGGGGAAAAAAAAATGCACCGAGTCCTTAATTTCATCCAGTCACTGCTGATAACCTTCTGCTTGTAAGGAAAGGATTTTTTTAATTTATTTTAGATTTCATTAATGATGTGTTCCAAGGTCTTGGATCTTTCATTCACACCTCAGACTGACCAACTCTTTCCTTCAGAGGGTCAGTATGTCAATCCTTTCTATTTCAATGAGTCCTGGTCAGGCAAATTGTAAAGTAACATTGTCGACAACAGCTTAACAATAAAGCAAATATACAACATATTTCACCATTAGCTTGAATGTAAAGAAATTATTTTAATAAACATGAATGTAGTCTATAAGCATCTTATAAAATGACAAAACAAAAAACGGTAGCTGTAGTGCTATAGTCCTGATATGGCAGCACAACAATTTGAATAAATCTGGAAGTGTGACTGGACAAATCATCAAATTAATCTTAGATGAATGGAAACGATGGTTTGATTCAATTAAGACTTTTTGACTGGATCCAATAACAAACACAGCTTTTAATTATTAGTGCCAATCGTGGCCTGTTAGTCCCAATGAAGGAGGTGTGGCCTCTGTAGCTGTCAGTCCCTGTGAAGGAGGTGTGGCCTCTGTAGCTGTCAGTCCCTGTGAAGGAGGTGTGGCCTCTGTAGCTGTCAGTCCCTGTGAAGGAGG
>JAQQZR010000009.1:18076577-18088253 GCA_030068235.1 Notoglanidium macrostoma
CTGGGTGACCCGGGGATCGAACCCAGGACCTTCTTGCTGTGAGGCGACAGTGCTAACCACCGCACCACTGTGCCGCCCTTAGTAAAAATCTGTAGAATAAAACATTGTGATCCCATCGGTATCTTAACGCTAAAGAGTACTGTGCTAGTGAACTAGCTTGCATTTGTCATTGCTAGCTATATAACTTTGCTAGGTACGTAGCTGAGCATGCTGGCTGAAGGTTCCGTGGCTAAAATTTCACATAATCCTCTAATAATTTGCTAAATAAACACGACTGGTCGAAAGCTACAGAGCTGATTTAGTGCCATAACAAACTGGCACCATGTACAGTGCTCCAGCTTTACGCAGATATAATGGAAAAATGTGATCTATATAAAAAGAAACAGATGCTCATAGGAGTTCATTCAAAGCTTGGTCAAAGTTATGGCTTAACATATTTTCAAGACTATATGTCGCATTTTCCATTAACTTATTAAGTGCTATGACTAACCCTGGGTTTAGCAAGTGCCAAGTCATTCATGGTGCTCAAGTTTGTCTCTTGCAACAGCTACATACTTTTGTACAAATCTGTGCATTTGTATTTTTTTTTTTTTACTGGCATAATTTGAATATCACCCTAAGTCGAATGACCATACTGTCACTAACAAACTGCAACATTGCTAACCTCTCCTACCCCCATGGTACAATCAGTATGGCCACTTCCTTTTTTCCCCCAACAAAAAGAACCACCAAAAGTACAGTTACACCTCAGTTCTGTCAAATAAGCACACTGGAGCTATATCTTCCCCTTTTACAACGGTACTTGTGTCCATGATTAACCATCTTGTACGACATTCTTTCAAATGCAGCCACCTTTCCCAACTACGCAGTCCACTCCTCAACAGAAGGGACTCCTGATGACTTCCAAATTGCTTGTGCACATGCATTTAAATATCATCGTAATTTTAGGTTTTCTTGCCATTTTTGATGGAGACCGAACACACGCAAGACCCGAACAGAGTAGAGGATTAAAAGACATGGAATATCCCGTGCCACAGCATTTCTCTGAGGAATTTACAGGAGCCAATCATATGGATTTGTCATGTGACCATACTAACTCATTTAACGCATTAAAAAAAAAGATTTATCATTTTGCAGAATGTTAATGGAAGTTGTCACGGAAGTTGTATAATTAATAGGTTATACCAGGAGCTAAAGCAGCAATTAGACTGATTTTTGCCTCACTATTTTCTTCTCTGGGGTGGAGCAAAAATATGGGCAGCTCTGCCTGGATGTGAGTTTAGAGGAAACATATTGGTCAAAGAGCAAAAACAGGTCACTGCTTGAAATATTAATAAGCTAACGCATTACGCTCAGCAAGTCCCGTCCCTCATAAAACAGAGCCAACTGGCCTTTAAGTAGAGACATTAGCAAAAAAAAAAAACAAACAAAAAAAAAAAACCCCTATAAAAATGCAGATTTTTGCACCAGCACATGCACAGATATAGAATCTGTTCTAGGCAACACATTGTTTATGCCATTTGTGTCGGCTATTTCAAATCCGTCATCTTGTCAATCTGAAGATATAACTGAAAACGCCTGATAAAATGGACAGACTTTACTAGCTGGACTTTGGTAGCGCTTCGGTGAACATGCTAGACAGATAGCAGGCTTGTTTTTTAATAACTGTGGGCAGCATAAGACAAAACTGAGGCAAGTCTGGTGTAAGGGAGATTTAAATAACCACCATCTCCTCAATTTCTTTCGAAAACACGTTTTAGGCTTATTTGATAAACTTGCCAAGAACAATGAACTGCTACGAAAAGCGAATTCCTTTTCTGCCGTCCCAGATTCTTTCCCATTCAGGTGAATGCTTTACGGTGACTGTTTATTAGTCCCCATATTAGTATACCTAATAAACTGGAAACACTGCAATGTACATCATTTTCGCGAGCGGTGAGCCCCACAGTGCTGCGACTCACACTTCAGAAATTGTGACATTTTCTCTGTGTAGCAGCGCAGCACCTCTGCTGTAGTCCTAATGATCTTAATCGGGTAATTATCAAACCCTTCATTAGATGAGTCAGGTGTAGGAAAAACAGATATCTGCAGTGCAGGAATTCCCAGGAGTGAAACGGAGAAGCAGTGTACAGTAAATGTTACCACAGCATGTTCCTCTCTGTCTGAAGGTGTCTGTAACTTTGACAGCGTCCCTCAGGGAGCCAAGGAAAGGCTAAATTAGACTGCAGTCCCTTATCTGACCATAAAAAAGCACTGACAAGACAACATGCTACTGTTTTCCGACAGCAGATGTGTCACCGCTGTAGGCCCAATCAATGCTGTTTTAATTAGCGCTGCTCTTTCTTGCATGGAACGTAAACAGAATTTTAATGCCGCTCTGCTACGCTGCAGGGTGCGATGACAAATACGAATGGTAAGCATATGTGTTGGAGTGTAAACCCAGCCTAAACAGTGTATGCGTGCGTGTTTGTGTGAGTGTGCGATGAGCTGCTACACCTTTCGCACGCCCTGACAGTCCAGGCGGCGATGATCCACAGGGAAATGGTGAAGACGAGCAGCACGGTGCCGGGGCAGATGGTCATAAGGGTCTTCATGACAAAGCGTGTGTTGAAGTTGATCTTGTTGAGGGCGCCGATGCTGCGTGACGACGCGTCCGTGAAGAGCTTGCTGTGCAGCAACATGACGCGGGCGATCAGGTAGAGGCGCAGGAACATGGGGATGGACAGGATAATGTCCACGTCGGCATCCGTCTTGGACGGCGTGTAGTAGAAGGCCAGGCGTGCTGTCCATGTGAAGGTGTATTTGCCCGGGATGGGGTGGATGGCGCACACCAGGATTTCCAGGCAGATGAAGAAGATGCGCTCGTACGTCATGGCTATCCTCCAGTCGTCTGCAGCGTTGTCCACCATAAACAGCTGAGGTGACGTGGAAAAACGTCAAACAGAGTGAGATATTTCAAAGAACTCACCGTGTTACAGATGCCATGTAATCTCATTAATAATCACCATACTTCCCCGCAGCCCAAAAATGTACTCAACTCTTAGCTCAGCTCTGCCAAGTAGGAGGAGCCGGATTAGATCCGACACCACCTTCTCGACTTTTGGTTCAGCAATGAGTATTACTAACGATAATACGTAATAAGTAACATTGATAAACAAGAAGAGTAAATTAATTTATGCCAATCCAAGTCCAATCGAACATGGATAATCCTTTTTTTTTATAAAAAAAAAAAAAAGTATTTCTGCATTCGAAATAAACGTACAGTACCATTTCAGAGATACTTAAGAAAAACTGATTCGCATTTTTGCAATCTCAGGAACAGGGGTACTAAACGGTACCTTTCACCTAGAAAGGTGCATGTACGTAATTTACCTTTAAAGCTTTACTCTAAAAACACGTCTGTACCTTGTGAAAAATGTACACTACATAACATTACATAACTGAAAAAAAAAAAAAAGTGGACCATCGCAGTGACAAAGAAAGCTTGCAAAGAAATGCCATGAAAATAATCTGTCTATCTAAAAACCAGCTCACGTGCAGTTTCAACAGAGAGGGCGGAGTCAGGTACAGGAAATCAGGGATCTCTTCTGACACTCGGCATTATTATTAAACAGCTCCTTTAACAATCTATTAAATACAAAGCTTTCGTTCACCATCACCTTACATTCTGTATGTGCGTGTTTTCATCATATTACACAACAACCAATTTAGCACAACAAACCCGCCCAAAAAAATGCAGATTCTGTGAAGAAACAAATTTCATACTGCGTGTTTTACAGGATTAAAAAAACAATTGCGAGGTTGGATTTGGGGAAGGGAATCTAATAACGTCTCTCTCGCCGTCTTTTCAATAAGAACATCGGAAGCGGCTGAGATTTTGCTGAGACTGACATCGTTTAACGCGTAACACCTCGGACTAGAAGGCACTGGCTGAGTCTTACGTTCTGGTACAGACTTGATAAGACGCCGACGCCGACGCATGGCCATTACATTAGGTTCAGATTGCATGTAATATTCAGGAGCCCTTCAGCAGTGAAATCTGTTTTTGTGAATAGTTCAGACAGGATTTGAAGTCCGCAATGGATTGATGGAAATCTTTGCATCGGCACTGTTTGCACCATATCATTGTTTACCGTATTACTACAGTATGATCTCTGTGCTATAATCTTTAGGGAAATTCTCCTCAGCAGTGTGATTGCGACCGCCTCCATTTCCCTACGCTATGAGACAAATACGCTGCTATTTTCAGCACACACACACACACACTCACATACGTTGCAATTTCAATCTCAGCTCAGCAGCCCGTGCCAGCACTCATCGCTCACTGTTCATTCTCAAGCCCATCTTTCAGGCACTGCCACCATGTTTCTCTGCAATTGGCTCGTGCCTGGGAACCACTCAACATCTCCCCCTCCTTCTTCTCCATCAGGAAAAAAACCTTTGGCTCGATAAATAACTCCCACCCATACGGGTGTGCTGTCAAAGCGGCTCCCCTCCTTGATAATCTGCGCAGATAAACTTCCCTCCCTACTTCCTCCTTGAGCTGTCTGTCACTTCAAGGTCCACTCGGCGTTCTCCGTCAGCGCCACATATTTCACCGTTCTCCCTCTTCATCTTTCTTTCCCGTTCTCAGTCTCAACTCTCTCAACTCTATCCGGCGTGTCTGCAACTCTCAGATACGACAGGAGGAAAGCGTAAACTCCTGACACGATGAATTTCAATGAGGCTTGCGCATTGTGAAGGCACTCACAGAGTAAGAGGTTTATTGTTCAAGCAGCAGGCGAGTCTACGGGCGCTTCTGAAATGAAATTCCTGTCGTGACGGAAGTTGTGTTGTTCTTTATACTGGTTGATACAACAGCCCAGTTGAATTCCCGATTCTGATTAGGCAGGAGGTGTTGATTCGTTTTCCATAACGGCAGCTCTGACGGTAGTTCCGGCTGCAAGGCGAATATACTAAGAGCTCATTCATAGGCACTCGTATGGCAGAGTCTCCACATAATACAAGATGAAAATAAACAGAAACATGTTGAACAAGGTTCACTGATGTCATTTTATGTGAGGAAATATTTAGTTACCGTTTATAAAAAAAAATCTCAGGTGTCGGTACTTTGTTTTCCACCATGGGAAAGTCTTCGGAACAGAACTTTCCAGATTCTCCACTACATGAGAAGCTGTGTTGTGGGATTTTTGTGGGTTTTTCTGCCTTTTTATAGTCAAGACTATAAAAAAAAAGAGCAGCTGATAAGGGAATGATTATTTATACCTGCTATAAGGCAAGTAATAACAGGAACTAACTTGTTTTTAACATTCTACAGCAATAAATGTAAATAAAAACATGTAAAATGAACATTAATATGAGTTTAAATCCACACATTGATATGGTATAAAATGAATAGGACATGCTGCTGTGAGAAAAGGAAATGATTTGGGGTTTTTTCTCCCCTGTGCAAATGTAGCTAAGGGTTCTGTAAAAATTCCTTGAAAAGGTTCCTGTAAAATTGCTCGGTTCCTGAAAAAGTTTCGGTATAATCCTGGGTTCCTGAAAAGATTTCCACAGTAGAACTGTGCCTTTAGGTACCAGAAGATCTTCAAACCCATTTACACTCTCAAAAAGATAGAGTTACTTAGTGATTCTTTAATCAATCCTTATGTAGCGTTGTTATGTTCCTGAAGGTGTTTTAGTTGGAAGCCTCTCTGATCTGGAGCGAGCAGTTGTACATTAATTGAACGCTAAAGGGACGAACCAACAATTCACTCAGAAAAATAGCTTCTGGATGGAGTAGTTCTCTGGATGGCCTAACTTTTTGAGAAGCCTTTTACAAATAGAAAAAAAATAGACTGTTTTAATGTTGTAGGGTTTTATGAAGAACCTTTTAGGGACAAACCAAAGATCTAAAGGTCAACACTTCAAAGGTTCTAATGACGTTCTCCTTGGAATCTTTTACAAATAACAAAGCCTTTTTAAAAAAAAAAAAAAAAAAAAAAAGACTTTAGGAAACGGGGTTCCTCAAAGATTCTCTGAATGCTCAACCTTTAACGAGGTTATACTTGAAATGATTTTATAACCTTTGAGGTAGGGTTCTATCATTTCAGATTTACATTTTTTTTTCAAGTATTCCTCAAAAGGTCTTTGGATAGTCGGGATTTCTTATGAGGTCCTACTTGAAATGTTTTACAAATGGGAAAACCAATGTTATAGGGTTCTACATGGAAGCCCCCCCCAAAGTATCGCCCGCCCCTCCAAAAGTATTGGAACAGTGACGCAGTTTTCAACGTTTTGCCTCAGTACACCACCACAATGGATTTGAAAAGAAGCCATGAGGATGCGATTGAAGTGTAGACTTTCAGCATTCATTCAAGTGCTTTAACAAAAATATTGTTAGGAATTACAGCCATTTTTTTTACACAGTCCCTTCATTTTCACAGGCCCGAAAGTAACTGAACAAACTAACAATTATAAATATAAGCGTCATTCATCACTAACCCTTTCACCACCCTCGCACTGCTTTAGGGATGTAATGGAAAATGAATAAATGGTGAGGAATGAACAGATACAAAACGGATACAAATACAGACATGAATAGAAGGTGCGCTATTTGTTTTCTAGAAAACTTGCCAGAAACCTGAGACTTGCCAGGGCATCAGGTTGAGACTTTTTGGTTTTCTGGTTTTTACTTTCATAAAGTACGAGTGAGTGGTTAGATGGTGAGCTTGCAGAACAAATAAAGACAAAAGATTATTAACATTAAGGTGTGGTGCTGCTCGATGCACTTACAATGGGCATTCATTCATCCTTAGTAAATGCCTGGTCAGGGCTGTGACGGTTTAAATTCGGCTACTAGTCTGTTTGTATTTACTGGAGTGATGTAGCTGAGGTTGAGAGCCATGCGGTCACTGCTGATATTTCTAGCTCACTTGGATTTTGATTCAAGCGCTTCCCAGTGTTACTAAGAACCAGTGGTAGGGTTCACATAAAAAAAAAAACCAAAAAAAAAAAACCAAACACTTTTGAACACTCGCATGTAAATCCAGATCCAGATCTTGACACAGAATTACACTGATTTACCCCGGGATGCTGATTGTGATGCTGATTTACTGCAAATCCTGAAAAAGGTCCACACAGCTTCCCGATGGAGAGCCTATACCGCAGCCATTCGTCACAGGCTACGGAGTATTTGATCCGACCCTGCGGCACAATGCCCGATTTCACTAGTTAACTCCCCTCCTTTGTTAGGTACGAGAGCTCATTAGTGAAATCAGCTAGGGGTGTGAAGGGTATGAAACGAATACCTGAGGCCTTTATCGCCTGCAGGAAACCTTCACTCACGCAAAGCGCTCTGATTCAGAGCCGATTCAGAGAAGTCCCGGCCCCTTTGGTGGTTAATTATTCACTTCGCTCCCTGCCACTCGGCTGCGCGTCATCAGCGTGAAAATGGCCCGGATGCTTCAATAATTCAGAGAACATAAGGACCATATAAAACTCAGTGGTAAATAAATGAGAATCTCCAATTATAAAATCCCTCCCTGCCAGCAATTTAAAAAAAAAAAAAATATATATATATATATATATACGTAAGAATAAAATGTCTCTGTTCCATTACTGGAAGTGAAATGGGATCAATGACCTAGATCGTATATTTAGCAGCGGCATGTTACAAACCACGAATCATTCAAACTGAAATACATCTTAAAGCTTTTAGGCGGTGCGTTCCACTCAAGGACACGCCGTATAGAGCTAAATTAAAGCTCCCTGACTGTACCTACACACACTAATCATACACACATAATCATGTTATAACACAACCAACCTCCATTTACATCCATCCCCACACACACACACAGCATATAAAAATACTCTCAGTGTATTATAAACTACTTTAATTCAGTAAACTCTTTAAACTATATCTTTAAAAGTTTTTAGAGCTCTTGATTCTCCTTTGCTTGATTCTCTGTCTAACTTTTTCGCTTGCACATTTATAAAGTGGCCTACATTTTCCAGACTTCTGCTATTAGGCTTTTCACTGTTTTGCCGCAGTCCTTTTGGGGTTATAAATGTGGTATTCTTCTTATTATTATTATTAGTCCAACGGAGGAAGTAAGGTAAATGAAACAAGAACCTTTTCTTGTATGTTTCACAATATTAGACCTACGGACCTAAATATAAATATGTCAACATAAAATTAATTCATCATTGGCACTGTTGCTGTGGTGTCAGAGGAAACGTATCAGGACAGGCTGTTACAGGAAACTAAACTTCTGGGTAGCAACAGTAACTTCGCTTCACACTGCGATGTATCACACCACCCTGTCATCGATTTTTTTAATGCATTGTTTTATTCCTAATGTAATTATTGAGGAACATTTTACTTTCCTGATTTTTCTTTTTCTTTGGCCCTGCCCAGGATAAAGTGCTGACCGGAAACAAATGCTTGAGCAAATGAAGTTCACTAGAGAACAGAATTATAGGTTTGGAGTTGTGGTGGTCCTTTACATTGTCAGAAAATAAAGTACGTGTCCTCATGCTGCGCTCCGGATCTGGGGCAATATTTCTAAACGTGTCCGTGAAGGCTAGCGTGTGTTGAATTTCATGACACACTGATGATCAGCAAGTGTTAATAAAGTGAGCCGTGAAGAATCGGACTTTCCATCAGCTGTCATTCCTAACAGACGTAAATCATTTATTCCTCTTCGGTAAGCGCTTTATCCTGATCGGGGTCACGGTGGATCCGAAACCTATCCCGGGAATTCTGGCTGCGAAGCTTAAATACACCAGGATACGACAATACACACGAAAAAAGAAAAGGGAAAAATAGGACAATATTTCAAAATGTGTCCATGAAAGGAGTACTGATGTTCATTTTGTGATTCAACACACGAGTAACAGGACATGCCTGAATTTAGTAAGTAAGCCATAAAATACCTGATCTGCTTCCCTGAGGAAATAAACAAATATGTCAAAGCTGTATAATTAATGAGATAGATTTTCCCTTTCTGGACCTCATGTCCGCTTATCTCATAAGACATGCTGTACGTCTCAGAGCTGTCAAAGACAGACTAGGGATCGGTGTCAGGAATACTTGAGTTCTCCAGCTTCTCGGTAATTCTGACGTTTGTGAGGAATGCAGCATCTCTGGCTCAGACTGTGCGCTTCAAGCCATACTTGCTTAGCTCAGTGTGAGTTAAACAGGGAGAGACGAGCTGGAGAAAAAAAAAGGCAGCAACATGGCCTGGTGGAGGAGGATAAAAACCCAGCGTTCGTCTGTTTACTAGGGGTGATCGGCTGACACGAAAGTGCTTTCCGAAAGTCTGTTCCTCCAAAGCGCGGTGATTAAACATTTAGAGTGGGCTGAGCAAGGAAAGCTACTCACTAGGTAAAACTAATTATGGTAATGGACAACGTGCAACACAATCCTCAAGAGGTCTTCACCTCCGCGCATCAGATATTCCGCACGGAGTGTCAGAGCAATGGACGGGTAGAGCTGCTATGTTTGCCCACCGCACATATATGTGCTTAGGTTAAGTTACACAGCCAACAAACCAAGCTAACCTGAGCGAATGAATCAAAGAAACCCCACGGGTCAAGAGGATTTCCTGGAGGCTCATGGCGTAAATAAAACATACAGCAGGAGGCAAAGACTGGACAGTTGATCTTATCTCTGTTATCAAGGTGCTGTAGAGTCCAGAAGTCACCAAGAACTCTTTCATTTCAGGAACAGGAATCATTATTTTCTTCTAACAGCATGCCTTAAAATGTTTTACATTTTCCAAAAATCTTTTTATGAGTCAAGAGTACATCATAGTACATTTTCTGTTCATTGTTGCATTTAATATCCAGTGCCTGTGAAACCAACAGTCAATCCCTCACCTTTTTCAGTCACTCTGTATTCTTTCCCTTTTCAAAGACACATAATCCACGGCTTGCCATCTTACCAAAGTGTAAACTCCTCTGCTCTGAAGATTTTTTCCTGACCGGTACAGAGTGCACATGCTGAAGACTCCTTCCATAAATGTTAAATAAACCTTTCCTTTCAGAAACCTTCACAATATCAACGGTTAGACATTTTTCTTTGTTGACTATATGCTGGAACGACTCTCAGACCTGCTGTCATGGTTAATCAACACCTTCTGACCAATCAGATTTGAGAATTCAACAGCGATGTCATATACGCCTTAAATAGCATACATTTACTGTACCGTAATAATACATTTGACCTGAATTTTACGTTTGAATCATAACTACCTATTTAACTTCAAAACCATGAAAAATGTAACGGGTACAAAACGTCCATTCCTAACATGTGGGTGAAAGGAAAAGATTCTTCAGCAAGGATGGAAACTGTGGATCTGGCAACCCTGCAGTTAGCTGGCCAGCTTTCTGTACAGGGTGTCAGGAGGACATGGAATATTTCCAAATTGCATAATTGTGTGTCTTTAAGAATTCATGGATTTTAATGAGAGTAAGGATGTTGTTTTAGATTTTAAAATGAGAGAGATGTTATTTTTAGTCGTTTCTCAGACATTCACACGAAACAATTTATAAATCTACATTGATTATTTTTATCGATTTCAAATGACAAAATGATAAATAATAATAAAATGCAAAATGTTGCGCAGTCAGTGCTTCTTGAGCCTGACAATCACGCTGATGGATTTGACAAGTGCTGACACTTCATTTCCTCAGTTTCCTATAAGTTTATACTTTCTATTTTTCTATTCTTTATTGATTAAAACTTTTTGGCCAGGCAGAAGAGGCTCTGACGCGAGACGCAACGGTCATCGGCATCTGTCACTCTGCTAGGCAGCGCAGACCGGTTACTGGTTTCAAGGCTGCTCAATATAACTAATGGAGCGGGGCTCAATATTTAATCTGTGTAATGCAGAGATGGGAGCATATATCTTGTCACTGGGAAAAGGAATCGCTCCGTCTCATTAGTGAATTACAGCCAGAGAGGCTGGCCTCAATTAGAAATGACCGCCATGGTTTATTTATAATATCAAAGAGAGAGATGGTAAGAGGCCACTTTGCATAAATAGATGCCCCTGTAGGAGGCTACTGTGTGCTTTCAGGTTACTTTGGGAAGAGGTACGGTCTCCGCGTGTTACATCACACCGGAGTCCATTAGCAGGACGTAAAGAGCTGATCCTGTTTAACGGTAAACCTATACTCACGATGAGGTACAGATTAGCTAATGATAACCCACGCTCCCTATGGTAAATCTTAACGGAAAAGGGTTGTAGGTTTAATCGTGTTGTATCTGGACTGTAATTCTGTCCAGGAGACGTCAGCGCAGTGAAAACATAAAGGTCGCGGTGAAGACTGGAAACGAGACACCTGTCTGCCGTGTCAGTGAGGAAACGTTTCACCACGAGATTAGAGATCCGACACATCCTCTGTAGACTGACACTGTCACTCACACACAAACAAACACGCTTTTGAGTACACACACACACAAAATGAAAATCTGGATGTGGGTAAATATATTCAAAAACATGGACATAGTGTTAAGACAGATGTGGCCACAGTGAAGGAGGCGTGTCTCCTGTGTCTGTCTCTCAGTAAAGAGGGTGTGGTCTCTGTGTCTGTCGCTCAGTAAAGGGGGTGTGGTCTCTGTGTCTGTCGCTCAGTAAAGGGGGTGTGGTCTCTGTGTCTGTCGCTCAGTAAAGGGGGTGTGGT
>JAQQZR010000009.1:18089117-18111596 GCA_030068235.1 Notoglanidium macrostoma
CAGTAAAGGAGGTGTGGTCTTTGTGTCTGTCTCTCAGTAAAGGAGGTGTGGTCTTTGTGTCTGTCTCTCAGTAAAGGGGGTGTGGTCTCTGTGTCTGTGTCTCAGTAAAGAGGGTGTGGTCTCTGTGTCTGTGTCTCAGTAAAGAGGGTGTGGTCTCTGTGTCTGTCTCTCAGTAAAGGGGGTGTGGTCTCTGTGTCTGTCTCTCAGTAAAGAGGGTGTGGTCTCTGTGTCTGTCTCTCAGTAAAGGGGGTGTGGTTTCTGTGTCTGTCTCTCAGTAAAGGGGGTGTGGTTTCTGTGTCTGTCTCTCAGTAAAGGGGGTGTGGTTTCTGTCTGTCTCTCAGTAAAGGGGGTGTGGTCTCAGTGTCTGTCGCTCATTGAAGGAGATGTGGTTTCTGTTAGCCGCACTGAAGGAGGAGTTGCTTTCAACTCATCAAAGGCTTCATTCTGTAATTTCGACTGATCATTTTTGAGCATCATGCATTAAAAAAATCAAATCTGACTATTCTTATCATAGTCTAAGTATGAAGGAGTCATTGACAAGAAACAGTGCAATACTTTTTTTTTTTTAAACTTTTTTCCAATGTTCCATGTCATTTTCTGACTAAAGATACAAAAGAACCGAGGTGAGCCTTAAGGCCCCATAACTGTTTCCTGAGAGTGAGGTGCTGATTGACCAAACACAAGCACATACTGACAATGCTAAATACATCACAATCAAAATAACATGAAATCATGATAAAAATAACACCACTGTCTTCTTTCTCGGGTTTCATCTTAAGCTATGTTTGCATGTTACAGTACCGTGTATTACACAGAATCCTGACTGACCTCCAGCCTTTATGAGCTGTCACAAGCCTACACTATCCAATAACTTCCAGCTCGGTGGAAAAGTAGATGATTCAGCAACCGCCCGAGCTGCTGATAATAAAGTGGTAACAACTTTACAGTATGATAACATCAAAAAAAGATTAGAGGAACAATTGAGCTAATAATAGCCACCAGCTATAGCAAATGATCGACATAACGAGAAAGTAATGGAAGAAAGAGCTCAATATAACTTCTTGATATAAGATTCTATAAAATTAGAATTTAGAGTCATGGATTGCCAGTGAAAATAAGCGTGCATTAGGAGGAAAAAGTGAGGCCAGTGCGGCCCAACACCACCCACGCTAACATGCTCTTCTGCTGTCCCACACGGGCGCTATTGGCACATATTAAACAAACCTGATGCGCTAAACATTTTGAACGGGCGCCTGGTCTCTTCGGATTCTTCCGGCTTGCTGAATTAAAGATGGAAAAACGAGAAGCTTGGAAATGATCCGTGCTTCATACGCCAGCTAACTCGTCACCTTTCGTAATGCTAATAACACTAGCAACAGGCGAAAAAACGCTTTTAGAAAGAATTCCTCGAATAGTGTGTGTGTGTGTGAGTGTGTGTGTGTGTGTGTGAGTGTGAGTGTGTGCCATTTACACTGGCAGCACCTTTCTTCTTGGCAAACCTTACAGAAGATCGATGTCCCTTTGAGACGTGCAAACCTTAAATACAAGAGGAGAAAATTCACCCGCGCATGAATTCACGCTTGTGAAATTCCGTGAAGGTTTTCTGCATATATTTACAGTCCTGATGGCAAGATGAAGCATGAGCGCTAAAATAATGCATAAGACTCTGTTTGTGCCACTACTGGGAATCAGCTTTAGCGTTTTCTAATGCTAATCTGTAGCAAACGCGTACGAGACACAGTTAAAGTGATACGTTAAAGGCTCCGAAAGAAACCCAGACCGCTGAGTTAACAGGGTGTAGGATATTTCTCAAAGGAGGGACTTTATCTGTCCTACTGTGAATGTTTGTAAAAGGTGGGAAACAACACCATGTGCCGTTTCTTAACACTTCTGTAAGCATGCTATTACAGACCCTCATTTTCTCTCTCCCTCTCTCTCCCTCAAGGAGGCACGCTTGCTTTTATAGAGTTATAATGAGCATAAAGTACTACAAAAAATGGAAGATGAAGAAGGAGAAAACAGCGACTCAAATTTCAAGGGATGCCTCGTCTCGAAACACACTCTGTTTGAAGAAAGCAGCATTTCTTACACACTTACGTACACACTCACAGAAAACAGAAGGTCCTGCCTGTGTCAAGGACTGGGTCTTTGTTATTATTTTAATAATGTAGAGCTTCCTGGTATTCAGATTTTTTTAAAAATTTCTATTAAAACTTATTTTACGCATTACTTAGCATTAAAATCTTGTGCTTAAGGTTACGTTTGAGGAAAATGTCCTATTGTATGACCACAAAAAAGTCTAATTCTTGGACATTTGGTACGACTCTATTGGCTCCTTTGAAAAGACATAATGATTAAAAATCACGCTGTGGGCGATTCACCGTCACAGGAAGAAGGACTTCTCATTACGACGCCTTCACATTCACTAATTTAGGCTAGGTAAACTAACAACACATGTAAAAAATATTCTTACATGTCTTACTTCTTGTGATACACGCCATGTCCTATCAGCGACGAGCATCTGATGTTTTGTTTTCTGACTCGCTGTTGCGTCGTTGGTTTGCATGTCGCCCTTTGTTTGTTCAAATTCGCAGCATGGCCATGAAATATACTTGTTTCTGATTGGTCGGCAGGTGTATGGAATTTTCTTATTTCATTCAAGATGATAACATCGCACAGAAAGGAATTATGTACGAGCCTCGATGCAAGGATACGTTGCAAATGGAGGCAACAAATAGTGTAACCATAGCAACGAAACTATACAGGTAGCTCAGTGATATGTGGAAGGGGAGGGGCTAGAATCGTAGCTAAATAAAATATGGCTTGTATCTTTATATCAAGTTATAAGGAAGCAAAACATTTCCAACTTTTTAAACAGTGACTAGCAGGTATGATACAGGCCGGACAGCGCTGCCAAAGTGACGCAATATTCAAATGTAATGATCTCTGCTTTGCATCATGTTCTTTCCCTCTGGCTAGTCAGTTATGTTATGATATCAGGACACTGCTTTACGTGTTAGCTCTTACTTGTTGCCTATATTACTGTCATAAATGTAGGCTTCGTGTTACTGCCATATCAGCAATCCTTGTGCAGGAATAAGAACATTTATTTGATTATTACTTATTTACTTATATATTTATTACTTATTAATGATTGACTTAGTAATAAAGCAGCTAGAGTTAAACTATAGACGGCAGCTCATCTGAATACCTGAGCATACCACAAATTTATATTATTAAATGAATTTACGACTGATGCACAAGGCAAGTCGAGGCTATTACGCAGAAGGCTTGTCTAACATTTCAGAAGAAATTGACCAATCACTAAACATAATGGAAAGTACATTTTTCATGAAGTTAGCGGAAGCTAGCTGTTTTGATACTCTACGTTTACACAATTACATCTGAACATTTGTAACCTCTGGAGCTACGCCCCCAAAAACCCCCACAGGAACACACAGGACGCTACGGAATGCTAGCGCAAGAGGCGGAGTTCTCTGACTTCACAGGCCTCCGTGTCCAGACTGGCTGAAAGTTACTGCTGTATATCATTCATTTTTCTCCTGTTTACAAAGACCGAACAGATATTTAATTGAAGTGGATGGAAGGTGAAGGAACGTCACCAAATTCTACAAAAAATGTTGTGACTTAATAATCGCAGATGGCACCTTTAAAGAGAGTTTATACAAGAGTACCGGATTGGATGAAGGGAGCTGAAAGGAGATATTTTATTCACCTCTAAGTGAATGTATTCTTCACTCCTGCTCTCATCTAATGAATAACACTATCTTAACAATCGTATATACAAACCGAGAATGTCTAAGAATATAACATAAGTTTACATGCGATCCTAAAAAAAACAAAACATACACAGCCGTGACCCGTCTAATCTGCACTCTTACACAGCTACACATTTCCAGGACATGCTTGCGGAGTGCATGGGTTTACGTTTGTTCTTTTGGGGTTGTTTTTTAGCATGCGAGATCGTATTAATGCGGCAAGCAATAAGCGGTGGAATGCTAATTTATTAGACGAAGAAACTAAACCACACCTTGAAATATGTTGTTTTGCAGTTTATAGGTTATATGATAATGATTGTGCAGGTTCAATTTATGAATAGATTAAATTTTTTCTTAAACGCAGACTTATTCTGCTCTCTCGTGAAACAAATGATGGTACGGCGTCAAAAGAAGTCTTTGGATGCGAGTGTCTGATTATTTAGACACTAAACTGGTAGCAGTGCACATTCTTTATCTGTTTGCAAGCTATATATATATATGGGGTAAGTTGACAATTGCGCAATTTCATTTTTTGCTGGAATTCCGTAGATATTTATCTTCACCCTAATTTCTCCGTGACCTGGCAGGAAGTTAGGAATTGCACTAAAAAGTATCTTCGTTATTATTAAAACGACATTTATTCCAAGGGACACCAAAATCCACGTCCACCGTCTCTGTTCGGAGTTAAAAAGATTTCCATGTCTGAGGAGATATAAATATGCGAGTCTGATGATGGATGAAGGTCGGATGGGTTTTGCAGGCGCTTGACATTTTGAGGTTATCTGAGAAATCTCATGTCTCAGAACACCTCACGGGTTTATCTCTGAAACACATCTCTGTGATTTCGCTTAATCGCGGAACGGATGACGAGTGTACGGTCAGCGTGGCAACGTGGCACTTATCATGCAAACTAAATCACAAGAAACGGCCACACCAATAAAGTGATCAATTTGTTTTAACGATAGGTTATCTACAGAAGCGCTCTACTAATTTAATGGTCTAATAGGTTCACTTGTAGCTGGAATAATGCAGTGCGGCGAATGTTAAATCAATCTAGCTCTGCATTATTGGGCCTTTTGAGCATTTAATGAGAAAAAAAAGGCATTGATGTTGATGTATGGATAGTGTGCATTGCACTGAACAGGCTTTTGCTTTATGGAAAAGTACCTGCTTGTTGGCCTGGTAATAGTGTAAATTGCTGAAATACAACACCTCGAGTCATTCATATAGTTTCTCATATTGTGACAGGAAGCTGAGAATGCAAACATGGACTCGATATTGATCTTCACACCACCAGCCAGTGTGAATAAAATGAAATATCCATCATGACAGTGTTGCAGTATTTTGAATCATTTCCTGATTTGTTTCAGATCACAGAAACCAGAATGAGACGCGAGCATCCATCCGGCACTTAGTGACTGCAGTGCCGGATGAAATGAGAGAGAATAACTGAGATCTTTCTATGAGAGCTGATTCTATTCTCAAAGGCGAGAAAAGAATAAAGAAACAGAACGAACGCCTTAATCGTATTCTCATTTACGAGGTTCCAAGCGTGCTTCTGTTTTTTTCCTCCCTCTTATCACAGCAATACACACCAATACACAAATACGTGAGCTATGAAATCAGGACTCGGACCGGAAAAAAATCTGAACACGGCTCTGACGCAAGGTCATAAAACTGAGCTTTGTCCAAATACGGGGAGCTGCTCAGCCGAGCCGAGAGTCCGGAGAGTTCTCTTAACCCTCTCAGGAGCTGAAATGACCGAAATGAAACAATTACGCTGAAGGAGAATGCCGAAGCTCTGGAGCAGCCTCACACAGTGGCGGTGCGTACAGTAAAATCAGAAGTGATGAATTAGCACCTACAGTGCGGCGTTCCTCCAGAGGACAGACACGTTCTCGGAATAGAAACGAGTTTCAGTAGGGGATCCCCTATGCCGGTAAGTCAATTCAACACCAGGGCTGACCTACACGAAATATCACAATATCGAAAATAGATATGATTCTAATTGATGTGTTCAAAAATACTACATTTCGCACACGTGACTCTGGAGAGACAGCTTCAATACAGCCAGCGGATTTCACAGGATGATTTGATTAAGGGATGGGATGCACTCCAAGGCGACGTAATCTGATTGTGTATTATTAACCACCACATTAAGTGCCCTTCTGAACAGGTTTTCAAGAGGGAGGATGTAGCACAGATCACACTGCGCTCTCATAAAAGGCTGCTTTAAGTGATCTACAGTTGACCCGATATGAAACAGAAAGTGTGTGTGTGCGTATATGTGCGTGTGTATGTGTGTCAGTTACCTGAATCTCCCGGGCGTGATATATGATAATCAGTCCGAGGAGGATGATTGTAGAAAGGCTTATCAGGCATTTTAGAGCTAATGAATACAACGATTCCTGAAAAAGAAGGAAAAAAAATCAGGTCATTTATGGTTTACAGCTAAACCCTTAAAATGTCCAAGACATGTCTGTAGGTCTATACTTACATTTCCTCTCTTGTAAATACATGCCTTTCCTAATAGTTATAATGTGGTCTGAATAATTCATAGAACTATGAATAATATGCTTCAGAATTAATTACAGAATAATCCTAAAATGAGAGTTTAAGGAGTTAATGTATCCTGGACATATGCAATGTTAAAGGGTCAACTGTGCTACTCCATGCTCTTTACTGTTACTCACTGAAATATTTATGTGCATATGTTTACTTGGTCGATTAGCATGCTTTCTGTTGTTTACAGTAGCTCACAATTTCCCCACAAAGTCACAGATGGTGGTGAGAATGATGGTCCCCTTACCTATCATGACCCCACCTTAGTTGGTGTGGTGTTGCGTTTGATAGCTACACAGATTATGTAAATAATGTTTAGCTACTGCACTGATGCCTCTTGAAGAAAAGAGGAATAGTATCCTGCTACCCCATGCACCAAACTGACCTTGGGCCACCAGAGCTGATAGGCTTTCAGGCACCTATTGAACCACTGTCAGTCCTTCAGTGTTGGATGGCAACTTTGATCTAATGTAATTTTGTCTGTTGAGCCAACATGGGTCTCCAGTGCCAACAAACATTGTTAAGAAAAGTGCACCTTTACCAAAGTGGCCTGGTAATAAACATTGTGCCAACGTCAGTTTGCCACGTGGGAAGCTAGCTAGCTGATCAGTTTATGTGAATAAGCTACAGTAGTGATGCCTCTTGAAGAACAGTAGCTTACTACCATGTGGGCTCGCTACTGCAATCAGGATTCTTACAGAATATACAAACTGTAGCACAGTAGCTTCCTACCAAGCTAAGGAGCACACCTAGCTAACTTCAAGGCTGGAGGCCACCATGCTGTAAACACTGTTACAGGAAGTAGTTTAGTCCAGAGGTTCTTAAAGACCTTCAGATTCTCTGTGTTTCAATTTAGTGCAAGCTGTAGGCTCGCCTGAGCAGGCTGTAACGGTGACAGGTGACCAAACCTGTCTAATTACCTGCTCACGTGTGTCAGGAACTAGATGAGAATACAGAATATGGACAGGCTGCTGGTATTTCAGGACCGAGAACCTTCGGTCCTAGCAAAAGCCGTGAATCTTGGAAAAATAAAACTGTAGTCAATCAGTCAAGACATGTTTGGTGCTGCTTCTTTAGTCCTGCGCTGGAGCTACGATCCTTATGTGCGCTGTATGTCTGAAATCACACCCTATTCACTTGATAGTGTATAGTGTCAGTGTCATGTGCACACGGCTGTAGGGTAGTGTCCTGACAGTGCAGCTTTACGGGTATAGAAAACCTTAAGACACTTCGCCATTTGTAGGGAAACAGGGAGCAGCACATTACTGTGTAAACAGAGATCCAACAGATTAGCTAATTATCAGCAACCTTAATTAGATAAATTTGGGTGCCTGAGACTGATGTTGAAAATCTCTGCCCTAAACAACTAAGAACTGTTCAAGACCACCACTAAGCATCATCCAAACAGTTAAACATAATATCAGACTTTAGTTATAAGGTTTGACATTTCACACACGCCGTCACCTATCTGTTCATAAGTAGAACAAACATAGGACAAAAGTCTTCCTGACTAAACCATCAAATACAGAATGATTCTGTTATTGTAGGACATGATTTGTACACATTACCTGAACAAGTCATGCCATTTACAGAGTGTTACAGTTTGCTAATTGGTGATGATGGGCTTTCATTAGGCTAGTTCTTATCTGCATTATTGTAGCTTCAAACTAATGATGCACACAAAACAAACACAAGCTCTCTCACTCTGTCTGTCTGGGAAACCAACATCCCTACTGCTTTCTCAGAATTGTCCCCACGTCTTGTCTGATTAATAACATTTCAGGCATTTATGAAAATGTGTGCACATTTGATCAGCAGCCAAACTACTCCTCTGATTGTCTCTGCTGAGTGTGTATAAACAGCAGGCGCACTTTTGCACGCGGTTCCGTACCTTGCCGTACGCTCCCCATGAAAGCTCCGTCTCTATGACCATGACCACGATGCCGAACATGCCGAAGATGAGCGCGTAGTCGCTGAGGCGCTTCCGCTTCTCAAACAGGGCCCTCCGGTGGCCGAGCTTCTGGCCGATGTTCTGGTTCTTCTTCTTGCCCTGCTTGCCGCCTCCTCCTCCGCCTCCACCACCTCCGCCGCCCGCGCCGTCCGCCGTGGAGTACGGCACCGGAGCGCTGGCGCGGTTCTCCGTCCTCGCGTCCACGGCGCACACGGGCTGCAGCGGCTGCGACTCCGAGTCGAACTCGTGCAGGTTGCGGCGCGACGAGCCGGCGCGGCTCAGCGGCCGCATCACGCCGCCGTTGTATCTGCAGCCGCTCATCGCGACGGCGGCTATTTCGTGGCGGGGCTCGCCGACCGGGCTTCCCGGCTGCTGCGGATGATGGTGGTGGTGGTGGTGGTGATGGCGGTGGTGGTGATGTTTCCTGGATGAACTACCATGACTAGAAGGCGTGAGCTCACACGCGCTGTACCGGCACCCTTGCCTCGGGGAAGACGAGACGGACGGCGTCCTAACTGAAGTACCGAGTTGGGTTTGAGACGACGTCCCGTGACAAACGAGGCTCTTGCGCGCGTGGCAGGTGCAGGTGCGGGGGTCGCGCCGCCCGCCGGAGCGCTCCTCCTCCTCCTGTTCCTCCTCCTCCTCCTCCTCTCGCGGTGCGCAGTGCTGCGGCTGGAGGCGCTGCTGTAGGAGGAACCGACGTTGCGGCTGTAATGGGCTTTCCATCCCAACGCCGCCGCTTCGCACCGACTGCGCGCTACGGTGTGCGCTGGTGGGCGTTCCTAACTTGAGTGCGCTCCTGGTTGCCATGGTTACTCTAATAGCACGTAAGGTTGGAGCAAACACACAGCCACGGGGTAGTCATGCTTGCCAAGTCCTGCAAAGAAAATACACCTAAGTGGCCACTTTATTAGAGAGGCTACACCGCTTATAAATGTAATTATAATTTACCTTTACTCAGGTGCATCTTACACCTTTATCCAAAATGGTACTATACTTACACCATACTTTCCAAACCCTCAGAGGTGCATTATACCTTTATGTATTATAAATGCATGTTCTACATTTATTGTTCCGTTCTACCCAACTTGACTTGACTTGATGCAGCATACCTTTAAGGTATTACTCTGAAACCTAATTAAAGGTCCAAAATCATTTTTAAAGGTATCGGAAAACATCTTAAATTTGCATTAACCATGTAAAAATCCACCCTGAAGGTGTAAAACATGTACCCTACTCTTGAGGGTAAAACCCCAGTGATAAGGAAAAGTACAGTTTAGTATTTCTACTACATCTAGAATCTAGAATTTCTGATCGTAGTCAAGATCTGCATTTTTAGAAACGCATTATCTAGGGCAATGAGCAGAAGAATAAGTTGGCGAGAACAGGCAGTGGAGATGAGGTTCCTCTATAGGGTTGCTAGGATTACTCTCCGGGATAGGATGACGAGCTCGACAATCCAGGTGATCCTCGGAGAAGGAGCCAGTTGAGGTGGTTGGGGAACCTTACAATAATGAGTTGTATCAGGCATGTCTCACTGGACTGAGATCTCAGTGCAGACCCAGCTGAAGAGATTATACTGGGAATTTCCTGGGAGGAGGTGGAATTTGTGGCTGGGAAAGTGCTCTTCGGTTGTCTTCTGGGGGAACCCTTAAGAGTTATATCTAGTAGGTACAACACAAACAGCAACTTGGGATTAGCTATTAGCAAACTTTCTGAATTAGCAATATCAGGAAGAACCTAGAACCTTCTCCAAAACCTTTTTAGGAAATTAAAACCCCTTGACCAATCCTGATGACTGATCATGCAGCTGAACTACGCAGCTGGTTTTTCCCATAGCCTTTTAAAACCCTGAAGTTCATTAGATGAGAAACCGACTTAACTTCAGTGTAAGCTGGAGAATTTACCCAGAGGGCATAGTGATCTGATGCAGTTTCATTTTACAAAAAAAAACCCAAAATAACCCCCCAAAATAAACAAACAACAAAAAAAGCAGAGCAATAATATAAAATGGATTTGATTTGCTCCATACCACTTGGATTTTATTACTCCAAGGTAACAGATCTGTGCCTCAGGTTTTCCAAAGAAAACTAATAAAAGACCAAAGTAATGGCTATACGTGGAGTTTTGAAAATTTCTTGCAGATGAAAATTTAGACCACCATTTAGACTACTCCATGAAATGGGATTTCCAGTGCAATCATTCATTGGATGTAAACATAGATATTTTGATAGATAAATTTGTATCTGTGAAGTCAAATATATTTATAATAGGGGCCCTCAAACTATTTAGTGAGGGGACTCATTAACTGTTAAATAATCCCAGACCCCATGTTTAGATTTAATTTATAAACAAACTATAAAAAGTAGGCACATTATGTAAATACAAAACAATATTATTCGTATATTTATTTGAGCCATAGGCTTTTTAATTTCAGAAAGTGGTGAGTTTCCACCACTGGAGCAAAATACACAGACACCTCGTCTATGTCTCACAGACCCCTAGAGATCCCCGGACCCCGCTGTAAGAACTTCTATATATTAATTGTTTGTTTGTGTTAATTACAAATTTTTCCCTGTGCATTTTTTTATTCTGAAGTAAACTTGAGCGTAAGAAAGGTGCTATATAAATGAAACATATTATTATTTGTATAATTATCATTATTGCATATCTATGTCATTTGTAATACTCTTATGTAATTTTGGAAGGCTTATACACAAAAATTGTACTTCTAGCAGAAAGAAAGAATATAAGGAATTAAAGGAATTCTTTGGTACACAATCAATTACACACATGCCATCTTTATTCATAGGCAGATATATGAATATGCGGAAATATGCAAATTGGGAACACCTCCCAGATGATCTCGTTATCCAAATATACACATGCAAAAATACACAACTTTTCATCATAGTTCAGCTACAAATTAATAAGAAGTCAAAGAACACAGGCCAGCTGCACAATTTGAACCATCACAACCTTTTAATTGAATTGCACAGCTTCATTAAATGTTGAGCGTTTTGTGCTCTAGCCTAGCGCATGACTGTGTACGGATTTCACTCACTGGTTACATTCTGTATTTACAGCAGCTAATTAACCAAAACACACATTTACCTGTGAACTCTGTAAATATATTTATTTAGCCTCCAAGCAAGAAATCGCTTGCATTTGCTATGTGTTGTGTCGTTTGATGCTCCAATGTCTAAAGCTCAGTAACAATAATGTAAATCTGTAGCATTTAATACATTGTCATTGTAATTTGATTTTCATTTTTTTAATGTCATTCTTTTGCCTTTCACAATATATGAATACTAATTTGCCAAATTGTACGTGGTTTCAGATCTATAAAATAAAAAAAGGTTGCAAAGCTTAAAAACAGTAATAGCTCCAGTCTATAAGGATATCATACCGTATATCTAGGTTTTAAAATACAGAGTGCGCAGCATGGTGGCACAATGGGTATAATTGCTCTTACATGTCTTCCCCTTGTCTGTGTGGGTTTCCTCTGGGTTCTCTGGTTTCCTCCCACCTCTCAAAAATTTCCAGGTTTAAACTGGATACACTAAGTGTGAATGAGTGGGTGCAAGATGCACTGCAACAGACTGCCATCACGTCTAAGGTTTTCAGGTCATGTGTCCCAGATGTCTGGTTTAAACATTTCCAGAATTTATTTGCAGTAGTTTCTGGAATTGTTGGGAAAATAAACAAGCAGCTTGGTGAGTTTATGTGTCACTCCCTTCTCACACTCCACACAATTCCCACTAGCAATTTTAGGCCAGTTCTGTCATTTACTCACTGTCTCACTCACTTTCACTAACAGCTTTATCCTGACCAGAGTCAAGTGGATCCTGAGTCTATCCTGGGTTGCAATAAGCATGAGGCAGTAATACACCTTGAATGGGATGCCAGTACACACATATTCACACACTCATTCACACCCAGGGAAATTTTATTTCAACCAATCCATCTACTGCTAGGACGAAACCAGAAAACCCAGAGGAAACCATCTTTCTTTGATTAAGCGTAGGTTAATTGATTGGCTCTTTTTTTGTAGCTGAAATGCTTCTTTAATTTGTAATCGTTGTAAATATTCACTTGTGTAAAGCTAGCTTTTATGTAAATAAACCTCTGGAAGCAACCCAACACTGGGAGATTTATAGATTATTGGGTTATTATTGTGTAAATCCCCCCCCTGCTCTAGCATATCACAGCTCAGAGCCAAACAGCAGCCATGTTACCCAGGTCAGCTTATTAGAAAAAAATTACAACCTCAAGGGACAGTGAGGTGATCCGAGCATGTGCTGTTGGAATAATAGCCCGGGAAACGTCGCAGTCCTGCACTGCAGTCACTCGCTACGTCATCTTGGGACACTGAGCAGGAGCTGCAGCACGAAGGAAACCCCTTCCATTAAAAAAAAAACATGGCTGCATCTCAAATGTACTATGAATGAAACAATGGCTTCCCTCTCACACACTCTTTAGTGCACTGTATTTTGTGGAGAGATTTGGGATGCCGTCCTGGATGTTTTCTCTTTTACAAATATCTGTAATTAACCAATAAACAAGGAAAAATGGAACAGACATTACAGTGCAGACTGGAAGAGTGCACTCCACCATGTAATGCATCATAAAATGTTTTAAAAGTCATACTGAGGACCAGATCATAAAGATATTTTCAGGTCATACAGGGTATTTGCTGTTTCTATAATATGCGTGCACTCAAGAAATACTTTTTAGCTTTTGTACCTTTCATTAGGGAGCCTAAAGGATGTCTTGTCCCTTTAAACCTCATTTCAGGTACATAATTAGATCTTCTAGTCTATGGATGTACTTTCAATTGTAGCACCATTTTACAAAAATGAACCTGTACAGCACCATTTTACCGAGAATGCTGTAGAGCTTCATAGCTAAAGAGAGCCATACACTAAACCTATCGCCTCATAAGGACGCACAGCCCATGTTTAAGGTGGTCCAGTGATCTTCAGTAAGTTTGGAAATGGGTGTTAGTTCATTAGAAGTTATTGAAATTGTATTTAGAATATATGCATATTAATTATTTATTATTTACATACATACATATCACATTGGTTGATCTTTTATTAAAAGTGACTTGTCTGGATGGTGTGTAAGCTCATTTCTTTGTAGAAATTAAACTGTAAAATTCATACACAAAGGTAGATCCAGGCTGTTTCTGAATGTAACGTCTTGTGAGGGTTCAATGTAATACCTAAAGTAAGGAGCAACACATGACAAATCATGCGGTTATATGAAAACAGAGCAGGCGGGGTGGTGTGATACGGCACAACGCGCCAGCTGAGTGCCGCTACCCCCAGATGTGCAGTATTTTCATATAACAGCATGGTTTGGAGTGTGTTACTCCACTTATACCACAGAGATTTGTCAACGATTACAACGTTTCATTTATTAATGAATGAACTGTAGTGGAATTGAATGGTTTATAGTTCATAACGTTGTAGAACATCCAGGAGACAAATTAATTCCTGTTCTCACCTACATTATAGCTGCAATAAACAGTCATTCTTCACCTCTCTCTCTCTCTCTCTCTCTCTCTCTCTCTCTCTCTCTCCTATATACACACACACACACTCACATGCATACAAAGCACAGGCTGTCATTTTACTAAGATTACAGAGAAAAGTGTAACAGAGAATGAGCACAGACTCCTTCCATAACCTGCCTGGGAAGGTGGAGAGGACAAATCGGTTCCCATGTTTGAAAATTCTTTGACGTTTAGAAAGTATTAAAACTGGTGACTCCTTCTATAAATGATATATAAATGTCTCATTACAGAAACTATCACCAGAACAATGGCATTTTTCTTGTTAAATAACAGCTGGTTTATTAAACCATATCAGTCCATTTGTAAGTTGCTACTATAGAAATGATAACTAGCACATTAATAGAACAAGTGCATTAATATCAACCCATGATTTGTTTTCTAGCCGGATCTGCTGCTGTTATAGAAAATGAATAAACACCTCCTGACCAATCACATTCGAGAACTCAGCGTCATTGTGCTATAACATAAAATACACAGCTTCACACTGAATTGTAGAATCCACTGCTTTCTGCTCTGTTGATATACAGATACTGTATGTATTCTGAAAACTTCAATGTAACACAGAGCCACTCTTCCCTGTTCTCCTACTTCCTGATTTATGTCTTCTCTTTTCCTGACCTTCAACAGATCCAGTTTTCCGGTGTGGATCCGAAGTGGATAGTATGGAGTGTGGCTGTGTATTTATGTATAGACTACCATGCTGTGTGTGTGTGTGTGAAGTGATATTGACACATGCAGGCATAAAAGAGTTTGATGATTCTTCCAAATCATTCAGGAAGTGCTGGGGAATGTGCTAGGATGGATGGCAGTTTTCCGCCCTCGATTCCTTCTGATTGTTTTATTATTAAATCCTCACACAGCTTCTGCAGAACCTTGTCCTGTTATGTTACATGTAGTTACAAATAAACTATAGGAAAGTTGTCCTGGTCTGTTCTTGTCTAATATATATTTTAAAATATCAGTAAATATTGATATAGAGGTGAAACGTAATGCTACTATCTGTATCTGTATCTGTATCTCTTTATCATTCAACATATTTGTATCTTTATCTGTATCTGGATTTAAACCAGGAGTGGGTGTGGCCTAGACCTAGGAAACTTTTCCATTACAAATCAAGAAAAAACATCACTGACCTCATGGTACAGATTTATTCTACAAGCAAAATATTTCTAAACTATTTAGAAACATTATTTTAATTCGTGAAATAATATTTGGCTATTTCGTAGAACCAAATGGGTTTCTTTCTTACATTTTAAAACCTCATTTTTATTAAAATTGTCAGTTAATCCGGTGGATGTTATTTATAGGCATAATAATTTGGATAATAACGGTTTGTGATTTTCAAAATTGTATTAAAAAATAAAAATAAATCATGAACCTCCGGGGCTGACTGTGAGACTTTTCTTTTGGGAAGGAAGTAAATGAAAACTAAATAGAAAATAAATTAATAAAGATCCTAGCAAGCAAACCTCACTAGCCGCTTGTACTTATTTCTCATGATATAATTCTCAAATTATATCAAAGATTATTTAGCCTTTTTATGGATATTTATCTGATTTTATTCTTATTAAGTGAAATGACCGTAATCACTCTTAATTCAGATCAGTTTCCTTTTTCCAAATGTTGATTTATTGAAATGATTCAGTGTAGGATATAAGATAATTTACTACTAGTATATTATAAGGCTTTATAGACGTGTAGATGATTCTGTTATATGAGTGTAACCGTATCCTCTCTAGAACTTAGAGTCAATATCTTGTAATTGATCTGTCTGAAATGGACGTCTCTGTTGATGTCTGTCAGTAAATCCATCCATTCATCTCCCATGACACGCATTAAACTTAAAGCCACTTTATTCTCTTACTAAGGCTTATTGACACAAGCAACTGCAAGCAGCATCAATTTTCAAAGCCCAGGAGTTCAGTCATTTAGTAATGAAATGCTTGATAAATGAAACGGAGCTGTCAAGACATCAGCATCGAAAGATTTGATCATTTGTGCAAAACAAGTCATTAGGTAAGGAATAAAAGACTTTGGGGTGTGCTGTTGTAGGTGAATATTATTGGTACTTGTTCCGCATTCTGGTAGCATTTTATTGCTAATGATGCATACATTTGTTTTGATCCCTGGCTGAAGCATCTAATATCGGATAGAGAGGCCAGTAAATTTTCTAAGGTGATTGGGGGAGAGAGAGAGAGAGAGAGAGAGAGAGAGAGAGAGGTCAGAAACTGGAATGGATGCTGAGTTTTCCAGCAGGTGCAGCTCAAGGAAAAACAGAAGAGTGGAATATCTCCAATACCTCCAAAGAGTGCAAAGATAAGTAACGGAGGTTCGTGTTTATGAAATTATTTTATTTTATCAGTCTGCATGATATGAGCAACACCAACAGAACAGAAAGTGATATTTACACAGCAGCTCTGTGCTTTACCTGTAGCAGCGTTCCTGTAGTTTGTAGTTTGGTGTGTTATCGCAGTGTAACGAGAGTCATTACTTGAGAAAACATCAGCGACGCTAATGAATGATTATATAAATACTAAAAGAACAGTATCATGCAACAATATTTTGACATTATTTAAATCCAATTATCTGTTCAGCACAAAACAGGCGTCACTCTGTGGTCAACAAAACCACACCATGTTTTGTTCACCAGTTTTCCGCTATTCGCGTTGTCCTAATTTCGCCAACCTCATTCATTCATGCTTTCACTTCTTTGAAGAGGATTCATTCTCCATTACTGTTTCTTGTGTTACGTAATAAGTGCGAAAGTTTGGACCCTCAAACACGTTAGCCAGCAAACACTGATTCCTTTCCTTTCTTTTTTGTCTTTCTTCCAGCTTCATGCTGCCACTTGTAGAAACACGAAATGTGGAGAGCGCCCTCTAAGGTTTGTCATTGTAACATGGCGCAACATGGCGGCCTCCGTTAGATGTGGACCCGCGCCCTACGTAGCTATCAATGGCTCATTCAGAGCTTACAAAAACACAATAATTTGTAATTACAAGTATTTGTACACTAATGAAAACATACTTATAAATACTATATTCCATTTCTGCTAATAAATTCCCCAAAATCCTACATAGTGAAGCTTTAATGCTTATCTAATTAACTTTCGCGGATCCATGTACACCAATTTATTCATGTTGCTTTGCTGTAAACAACTGGGCCTGGTAAAGTCACCTAATTTCCAAATGAAGAAAAAAAAGAAAAACCTATGGAACGTTGTTTACATATTTTGCAGAACGTATTTTATAAGATAAGTCTGTTTCAGGGTTCGTTATTATTTATTTATTTAATAAAACGTTTCACTGCGGCCACCGTAGTTGCCAAGGTTACACACGCGCGCGAACCTGAGTGTTGCCAGATTGGGGAATTCCACACACGCATTGTTCTTTAGGGATTATGGATCTTTTTATTATTAGATTCAGCTCAGAAATAGGAGTCGACTCTTTCGATTCCCCAGCCGAGTTATTAGGTTTTTCAGTGATTGTTGTTTTACCTAGCTATGATTGGTATTGTTTGATGAAATGTAACTATACCTTTTAATCAACAAAGTAACATTATATTGCTTTTTATTAAAAAAAAAAAAAAAAAAAAGAAGCTATTTAGGTAAGTGTAAAATCAACTATTATGCACTATAAACCGAGTCATTAGCTAATCATAAGCTAAGCTTTAACGAAGGGCTCATCATTGTGCATTAAACGAAAATACTTCTACTACTACTACTACTAATAAAGGCTCATGTACTGTATTATTTTGATTATTATACTACTATAAATCTTTTTAGATGTAACACATTATGTGATAACATGAAAATAAATGTATTTCTTATGCCGTGTGTGACTATTATAACAGCAGCTCTGACTGTAGTTCTTGTAATTGGTGTATATTAATGCACTTGTTCTAATACATTAGTGTTGCTATAGCTATAGCTACTCATTTACAGGGACTTGTAAAGGGGACACTCCATGTAATTTAAACAGATGAAGAAAAGGCCTTTTACTTAACAAAGAAAAATGTATAATTGTTGATATGGCAAGGTGTTTTTTTTTGTTGATAAGGTTTATCCAACATTTATAGAAACAGTCTCAGGTGTCATTGCTTTGTAACAGTTGTAACTGCAGGATTTAGAATTTTTTCTCAGTCATTTTTTTCGTCTTATTAACTTCAAGAAAGAGAAAACTTGAGAAGCTGATGTTCAGACAACTGTTTATAGCTGCTAAAGAGTAAGTGATAATAGTAATTATATATATTTAGTATCATTCGTAGATACTCCACTGGTTACGTGAATAATATTGTGCAGACGAGATTGTTAAATGAATGATGTGGAATTATTGAGTTCAATCTGGCAACCTTGCCATAAGCTATTGGTCGTGCTGGTCTTAGCGTGTTACAGTATTATTTCCAGTTAAATGTCTACACAACAAAACGTGTTGTCATTTCAGTGTGTCCTAAAAGGGCTTCCGTTACGCATTTTAGATTATATTAGCATGGGCTAAAACAAATGCATGCGCAAAAAAGAGAGGAGATTTTAGCTTTTGCCAGGTGGTAGTTAGCTTGCTAGCAAAGCTACAAATATGACATTCTTTGTTAGCTACCCGGCTAAGTTCTGTGAATTTCTTTAAGTTTGTTTAAACTTGACGTTTCCTTTAGGGCGTTTTTTTTTTTCATTTGTGTCGTTAATAATATTCGCACAAGGGGACGTTTTCTTTTTCCTGAATGTGTGCAGCTTGAACAATGAGGAACAAAGATGAACCTGGAATTCCTAAGGATTGTGCCGGTAGGCAAAGTCTGGCTGCATCCCAAATGGAAGGCTAATGTCTGAACAAGTGCACTATAAAGGGGGTGACATAATGGGCGCGTGCGCCCTATGTAGTGCTCTATAATGTTGTTGGGGAGTAAAATGGGACAAAGCCCCTGGCTCAAGCCCATCTAACTGTCTGGAAGACGTCTACTTGCATCTTAATGCAAATTAATGCGTTGTTGTCATGGTGTTTTATATGTACATCATTGTTCAATTTATAATATACAATATATATGTATTGATTTAGATGGCGGTGGTGGAATTTAGTGTTTGTGTGTGACGGTAGTAAAAAAGTACACCACTTTTATTGAATTAAATCAATCCATATCTAGTTAAAGCCTCATCCTCATCCAGTGATATTTAAAAAATTTGTTTCAGTACACAACTGCTCTAAATTTCATCTTTAATAAACGCTCATACATGTTTTCCAATTATACCCTAAAATTAAATTGCTCTTTTATTTCAGACCACACAGTGCCAGAAACCCCCGAGGCCAAGCGTCCGACTAAACCTGGTGCCGCCATTGTCTCCGATCCCGTACTGGTGGACTCGTCCTCCGATTCGGATGTGGAGATATCAGGGAGTTCTATGATCTCAGTGGGGTAAGATGGTGGATCTAAGGCAACTCTTTGAATTTGTCATTTTTCAGAAATGCTCTACAGCAATTGTGATGTTCACCAGGCTGGGCAAGAACACTGCGACTTCAACTCAGGACATGATCTCGCTCTCTGATGAAGATGACGAAGTAACAGAGGTAAAGATGGAGACGTCGCACCATGAAGTCCCGGAACAGAGGATGGTAAATATCACAAGCAAGTCTGAGATTCAAAATGTATTCCAGGAGAGAAAATTATTCTTTGTTGTTTCTTTTAACCTAAATACGTTGCGGCAAGAAAACTGGTCATATTTTTTCCAGTGTCGTGAAACCGTTGTGTTCCTTAATTGTTTTTAATAGTATTAATTTGTTTTGTTCTTTCAGGAGCCTAAAAATGAACATCCTTCATCGTTGAAGACATCCGGAAATGGAGGTGCCGATTAATTCACTCAGTCGCTCCTAAACATGTTGATCGTTTCCCTTCTCGCTATTTTCCAGATACTCAGCTATGATTAGTTAGACGTGGTGTTTAACAGCTCGGCTCGTTTACCGAGCCGAGCCTCAGAGGCACTGATGGATTGGCTTTAAGGCCACGTTTTTTTTTTGTTTTTTTTTTCTTCTTTCTCAGATACAGTGTGTAAAAGGAGGCAGGAGGAAATGTGTGACGATTTCCAGGAAAGCAACCAGAGCAGCAAGAAGAGGCGCGAGTCAGTGGTGAGCTCGTTAATGAGCCTGCGTTTTATCTTCTCGTACACCTCAAGGCTCTCGGTCCTAAATCGGAGCTCTGGAGAACCCCAGACAGAACACATTAGGGTGCACTCTCTGTCAATCCAGATAGGGCTGTCGCTGCATGTCTCCGATTTTGTTCATTCGGGTTTTTTTGTTGCTTGTGTCTTTAAAAACTCTGTAAATATTTCCTAATTAAAAAACGTCTCACCTTGTTTAGGATTTAATATCTCCAGAAATATTATTCCCAGCCACATGAAATTTTGGCCGACATAAAGACAAACTTATTTCCTTTTTGTCTGAATGCTCAGACTTTACCACAGAAGGCACGTTTTTTTTCTCATGGGCTCCTCAAAATGGGGGAAAGTGCAACATTTCCATATGTGAGTGAAATAATTAAGGGCTCCACTTTATTGACACAGATTATAAAAGTCACAGTTTAAGTTTGTAAACTGTATTTAATGACCGTATGTCAAAATCTGCGATCAGAACTATCAGTAAAATTCAGAATAGATACGTTGTGCTTTCTGACGCGCCCATATGGTGATGTTGACTCACTAGTAGAATCATGAAAAATTGAAAAAAGGTTCCAAGATTTGCCTTCATGTCTGCCAAATTTCATGTGGTTTGGAAAAAATCTTTCTGCAGATTTTAAATCCTCAGCATGGCTTCCCTCGAACAGGGGCTGGATGCATGCCTTGCCAGCTTCCGTTCTCTTAATCCGCATTAGTGTTTTAGTCTGAACCTGTATTTCAGTTTCCTGTTTTCAGAAAGTTTTCTGTTCCCGATCATGAGATATATTATCACGATGGTGTTGCTGATCAGATGTATTGCGAGTCCTCCACTACTAAGCTGCAGCATGAAAATTGCATTTTAAAAAACAGCTCAAGGACAGAAACATTATTGCTTTTCGGTCATGTCAGCCGCAGGCTTATCGGTTAATCTTCTCCCCCCACAGTGATGGACGGCTGCTTGGTCGGCTTATTTGTTACTTGTCGTCGCGAGTTCTCTGGAGACGGCGTGTGGGCGTTTTGGGTCGCACAGCTGTGGGAAAGAGGGGATCGAGACAAAATTCATAAACTTGCTTTCGACTCGGTTTGTTGATGTCTCTTGAAATTCAGCGCAGTGAGCTGTTTGGTGCTTGAAGCCTGAACGAGGCAAGGACTGAGTCGGGTGATATGCAGAAAACTATACGTCATGACACCTCCAAACTTTTGGACAGAAATATTACATTCGAATGCAAAAGTTTGCACACCCTTATGCTGTGAAGTTGTGAATTGAAGCTGCAATTTACCACCTCCAAACACCAAAATAAAAGCCTCAACGTGAAATTTCAACATGTTAACTTCATGGCCGCTCACACTGTGAACAGTATGAAGTTCCTTCTTTCTATTGGTTTTAGATCTTTTAATATATAGACTTGATTAGTGTGATTGTGATCTTCTCTTTCAGTACACATTTTCCATCCCCTAATTTTTCCAGCTTAAAATACTGTGGTCTAGACGCTGCTGAAAAGAAAAAATATTTTAACATGAAGGTCTCATTTCAACAGGCAGCTGCCTCTTCTACTGCCTCGTAATAAATTGGATAGCACTTGCAACAGCACTCAAGATGTTTAAAAGTAAAAATCAATAGCAGTCAGTTTTGATCTTTCAGGCCAAATGGTATCATTAGTTAAACGACTGAATGGGTGGATGTGTTGTGAGGTTTTGGGTCATACAGCAGTCCTGTGTGCTTTCTGTAGACGGATGATTCGGCAGACGAGGGACCTGAGCCAAGCTGGAGGGAGCAGGAGAGCATGGTGAAGAAACTGCAGCGCAATTTTCCCCATCTCAACAAGGAGGTGAGTGACCGCTAGTGCACACAGCAAATTACTCTCACTGTGGATCTGATTAACAGGTTTGAATTGGGGGGAAAATTTAGTTTTTCAAATGATGATATAGTATCGCAATATAGTAATATCTCAGTAGATCTTTCGGAATATCGTGTTATGTGTGAATGATTTTATAACTCCTCCGTTGAATGCTAATGATTTAATACCATAAAGCGTTCTCTGGATTGTGTCTCTGGGGGAAACTGTAAAGCAGAAATTACCTATTGAAGGCTAAAGCCTTTACTATCCAAAGAAATTCCTTAAAGTATCAAGTATCTCTACCCTGTCATTTTTTTTTTCTTTTTAATAAAATCAGCTGTTTCATGTAGAAATTTATTATTTCCCTTTAGGAAGATAAAGTCGAACTCTTTTAGAAAGCTAATAAGATTCATCATCCAGAGAACGTGGTGAAGGAGGTGTGGCCTCTGGGCCTGTTAGACCCAGTGAAGGAGGTGTGTCCATTGAGCCAAGGAGGTGTGGCCTCTGTATTACAGTCGTAGTGAAGGAGGTGTGGCCTCTGTATTACAGTCGTTATGAAGGAGGTGTGGCCTCTGTATTACAGTCGTTATGAAGGAGGTGTGGCCTCTGTATTACAGTCGTTATGAAGGAGG
>JAQQZR010000009.1:18136226-18151024 GCA_030068235.1 Notoglanidium macrostoma
ACAACAGTCCATCATTACTTTAAGACATGAAGTGTCTTTTAAGTAATAAAAATAAAGAAAAAAACATTGAATTAGAACGTGTGTCCAAACTTTTGACTGGTAGTGTAGATATTACTAGTGCACTGAATGTCACTCAGAGTGAACACACTAGTCACACTATGGATTTGAGACATGACTCGTGCGTATGTTTCTCTCTTCACCTCTCTCCTACTCTCTCTGTGTGGAACAGGTTGTTTAACAGCACCCATGCCTGGTGAGCTTTTCACCCAGTCCTTTCAGTCAGCAGCGTTCACTGTGGCCTGCACTCTGAACTGGTCAGGGCTGTTCTTCGTTGGAATGGTGTTTCCTATCATAGTGGTGAGACCAAACACACAGAATGACTCCATAGAGAAACACTACAATCCCATATTACATCTTTTTTGTTCTTTGTTTGATTCTTCAAATTCTTCAGATTGCCCGTTAAAGATTCAGTGCACGGATGGTTGTGTTTAAAAATAGAGAAAATGATTATTGAATCAGAGGAGACACTAGTGATGTTTTACTGGCTTCTCTTTAACTAGTTTTAGGCCTTTGTGCAGAAATACAGAAAATTCACAACCCTTCAAGCTCCACTGCACATGACACACTAATCAGTGTGAGAAATGATTGATGTACATGTTACATGCTCAGCTTTGTACTAACGTCCTCGGCAGATTATCGAAGCAAGCTAAATGCGTTATCTACATATACTCTTCAAAAGCACAAGCTGTCTCTGCTTCTTCCTTTTAAGCTTTATTTTTCATCATAATATCTGTATACACATATAATGACTGTAAGTAAGTGCAAACTGATTTCCAGAAGGAACTAAAGTTGTAAGTGGGGAACAGAAGGAAGGTCGGACGACGTGCGCCATAGCATTGGTCTGAGGAATCATTCGAACCAATTGTTCAACTTATTATCATCAATTATACAAAGAAATGAGAAAATTTGGATGTCAGTCTGTCGGCAGCTCTTTGTTGCACGTGCAAATAGAAAAGAACTGTAATTTGATCCGACACTAAAAAGTGATCATGTTTATTGTCGCCATTCCATAGTACAATTTGTTTCTCTAATCTTTCTCCCTCCTACAGGAGCATTTAGGCAATTTCTGCTTCCTCATTTTCTTTGCGTTCTGCTTTGCCACCGCTGTGTACATGTGGTACAACTTACCCGAGACGAGGAACAAATCCGTACTGGAGATCACCGCCGAGTTCGAGAGGATGCACAGCAAAGCAAAACCCTCAGAGACCAAGCTCAAAGCTCTGCAAGCTGCACACACACAGATTGGACAGTGCACCAGACTCTGATTTCTGAACTGATTTCACAAATGTATGTAGGTGGATTAGATGAGTGATAAATGAAACAGTGTACGCTCTGAGTGCATTTTTTTAAAACATTTCTGTGTCCCACTAAAGAAAAATTCATGTTCTGGAAATCTGTTTTCCGGAACGACATTGCAACACGATAGCACAACGAAACGTAGATTTTTCTTGGAGTTGTTTGAATATTAGTCGATAATTATTTGTGTTACAGCTCATTTTGCATTCTGATGTATGTTCGTCCTATAGCAGAGCTTGGAAAATTCTTTTAAAAAAATTTCATTTTTAAAGTTAAAGCTAACATTATGTGAAAATAATTTTGTTTGTCTTTTAGAAAGTATATCATTTCAGTCTTTCATCTTCTTTTCTCCTGAGATTGGAGGATAGTCCACTGCAGGGCACCGCATTCATTCACACACTCATTCACGCGTAGCAGCAATGTAATGTAGTCAGTCCACATATTGCCATGTTTTTGGGAGGTTGGAGGAAGCAGGAGGACCTGAAAGAAACCCACACTGACATGGGGAGAACATGTGAAACTCTGGACAGTATAATTATCCTCTCAGAAAATAAAATTTTCATGATATAAATACTGTATACAAATTGCACTTTGGCAGTTAATGATGACCACTAGGTGGCAAATAAACAAAAATGGCTGGTGGTTATTCCCAACTTATATATTATTTTATATTGGAGAGTCATATTTATTCATAAACTACAGCTACCCAAATCCAGTCCAACAGCATGTTACTAGGGAAACTCATTGTCACAACATACTTTAAATAATTATTTCTCTTATTTCTATTTTAACCTCCCCTTTATCCTATTGGGATCTGGACACACTGGGCCCATCCATTCTCAACACAGCAGTGATCCTGACATGGTTAATGAACATGTTGTTGGTGCGAGTGTCACTGCTGGGTTGAGAATTGTGTGTTCTTGCTGTGCTTTCCAGATAACGCAATCTACACATGCAAACCGTGTGCTATGCCCAAATTACACTCATGCACCCACACCCATCTCACACACTGTCAGCGTCACTGCTACACTGATAGCACGCATCCACTACGACAGATAATATTGGCTCGACATGTGACACGATTAGAAAATGGAAAGAGTGGTGTGATTAGTGCATGTACAGCTCGTTGTTATTCCACAGTGCTGCTGAATTCTTGAATCTGATTGGTCAGAAAATATTGATACATTTTCAATAACAGCAACTTGGACTGTAGTAATTCAAATCACAGCTTTATAACAGTGCACTCTTTTGTAAAAGTTTTATCATTGTTCTAGTATATTGCACAGAGACTTGTATGGTGGTGCTCCACTTACTCTGTGTGCGATAATAAGAAGATTATAAAACTCATGATCATTCACATGGAGTAGTTTTTTGTTTATACTTTATAGGATATATTTATATAATCCATATATAATAATTTATATAATAGTGTTTTCAAGGTGTCACGAGTTATTGTCATTGTCAAAGACAGCTAAATTACAATCTACAAAGATTTACTAGCAACTTTTAGCATGTACACACATCCTACCCTACTAGTATTTAACCAGGGGGGGACAAGCTACTGAGAAATGATATTTAGGAGAAAGAATAGGCGCTGTGTCGTAATCTTACTTGATTAAAAGCGATAAAATATACTCAATTAAAGTTAAACATTTGCTAGTTTTGAATGCACTCAGGTATGAAGAAGTAAATGTTTGTAACTGGTGAGATTACATTAAAGGGGCCGGCTCACCCTTCCTAGTAACCATTGCGTTGTTTTTTGTTTTTGTTTGAGAACGTGGTCGCTACCTGCTAGCTCTCTGTGCAGCAAAACCTCCGCAAATTCACTATTAGTGATCGCTTCGAAACTCATCTCCAAATTTTTCTTCATTCAGGTTTAAGATCTATGGCCTAGGATGTTGCCGGATTGTTGCGGATTGTTTTTGGAATATCGATGGCACCAAAAATGGCAACTCGTTACTAGGCACAGAGGATTCTGGGAAGGATGAGCCAGCTCCTTTAATGTCATGTTTTGCCTGAAAACCTTATTCAACCTCTGTAAGTTTGTAATATTTACCATTAGCATAATTGACCTGTCAGTTATGTTTGCTAGTGAAATCAATGCGAGTCTAACCTGGAATTAGCAAAGTAAGCAGACTAACTTGGTTAAACATACCATGTTAGTAAAATTATTGAAATGTACCACAACATGCTTTCTCAAATTAGATATTTACACTTTCTAGAAAGCAAAAGAGACGTCTCATTTTTATGTTGACTCCAGCACTCTGAACTTTTTTGCTATTTACATGACAAACTTCATTATTATTATTATTATTGACACTTTATCCCTGTGAACGTGTATGGTTAGGATTTTTATCACCATTTCTTCTAAATGGCCAGTTTTGCAATGTTATGATGAGAAGCGTTTGATCTTTTAATAAACACGCCGCACACGCGCTCATTCCTGCGTGACGCCGTGCCAGTGGGCGTGGCCCGGGTTGGTCGCGTGCTAAGGGGGCCACTCACGCAGACCTGCGGTAAGCTCGTGCGTGCGCACTGCAAATACTTGGACAGGCGTGATGCAAACGTGAAGCTTCGGTTTAAATAGTGCAGCTGGAGCTGAGGGGGACAGAGACACATCGGAGGCACGGCAGCATGGATGGAAACGGGGGCGAGCGCGAGAACGTGGCCGTGGACGTGCACGCGGGGAAGGGAGACCTCCAGCACAGGTGAAGAAGAGACAAGACACCTGTCTGTCTGTCTGTCTGTCTGTCTGTCTGTTGGGGAATAAACATAGCTTTCACCTCTGATAAAATCACTCATCTTTAGAATTTAATAATAATACTAATCATTTAATAATAATAATAATCAATGTATTAATAATACATATATTTTAGTAATACTATTAATACTCGAACTCTCGAAGGGTTCCTTAAAGATGCTAGTTAATTTGCACAGCTTTGTCATACGCTGTCTTACTGGAAAACACTATTGTACGGTTCTACATAGAACCTTTATAGGTTCCCCAAGGGGAACTTGTTCGTTCCAAAACAAAACCAACGACAACTCAAGACTGAACTGTTTTACACAGGATACACAAGTTATCCTAATACTTCTTTTCTTTTCTTTTTAACTTTACACACTATTAAAATATCTTTATTTATTATTTATTCTATATTATTTATGTATAAGTATTGATTTTGATGCATATTTACACATTTTTTTAGCTTTTATTAAATTTTGATTTTGCACATCTGATATTTAACTATGGTTAAATAAAATACACATTTAACATGTTTTAGAAAAAAGGCTTGATCTAGAACCCTAATGTGTTCCCTAGTTAGTGAGTCCTTTTGTTTGTCTCTCAAGTGCAAGAAGTAAAACGACATCAAGAATCAGAATAATCCATGAGTTAGCTATTGTTTCCAGAAATGTGTGCATTCATATATAAATATATAAAAAATATTTAAAAAATGTTACTAGATGTATTGCTTTATTATGCTTGCGGTATCATTAGAATATGGCTGAAACATATAGCATGTGATTCATTTCAATTGTGAATCGTATGCTATATTGTATGCTGTAATTCTTATTTATTGAATTTTCAATGCCTAACATTTTAATAGTTAATCATGAGTAATGTGTGTGCTTAATGCTGAAGACGTGATTACAGTTACAGTTATGCAGTATAAATATGACATATTTTCATCTTCAAGAAGTGATATTGATTTTGCTCAGAATGTAAGGAAGTAAACTTTTCAGAATTAATTCTTCTTTTATGTGAGACATTTTTAACGTGAGACATACATTGAGATGTATTAATATGATTTGTCTACGTTCTGTTTCATTTTTCGTCTTGCATCATGCCCAAGAGATTCGGTGATGTTCTGCCACAGCAGTGTGGTTTATCTGTAATAAGCACAAACGTGTACATGGCCAAAACAGCATTTTGGCAAAAGCGTGAATAATTGATCATGGCGTTTATGGCACTGGAAAGGTGATTCATCTTCATTACGCTGGCGGTGATGGTAGCGGGTAAAATTTCCTGCTGGCGTCCAGAAGGTTGTAAGTTCAAATCCCAGGAGTGTAGTGAGCCACTGTTGGGTCCTAGTGCTCGGCTTGGGTTCTGCCTCAGTTGTAATGTGGGATCTGAACCTGAACAGTCGAAATAGATTTGCAAAGCAAAGGTCTGCAGCTCGACTGAGTTTGCCAGGTTGACGACACTGGAGCTGTCTGGTAAAATATTAACTGTAACTCTATATGCTTTGAGCTGGTCCACAGCTGTGAGTCTGCTCTCTGTAACTCCAGTCTAACAGAGATGCTCTAATTGCTAATATTATAAAATGTACACACTTTTTTCTTGAGAATCAGCCCTCAACAATTAATCAGATCTGGGTGAATCTCTGGGTGGGATGCCAAAACAGTGTGCATAGTTCTCCTTCTGATTTACAGTCATGTTGTTGGTCATATAGACTCATGATTCAGTGTACATGAAGTAATGCTGTTGTTTGTATGTGACCTCCTCAAGCAATACTCCTCCCTCGATGACGCAATTCCTTAAATTGTCGTCTCATGCAAGGTGTGATGACGTCACCGTGTGCGAGCTGGCTGATAACAAGAACCACATGACTGCAATGTCCTGATAATGAGGCACATTAAAGAGAGCAGGGTTTGAAGTATCGGCCTTTGCAGAATCAGTCTAAACAGTTGTGGGAACTTTTTCATTAAAATATTTCTAGGGATAAATGAAGTATGATAGAAGTAAGGAAATGTTTTGGGGCAACAAGTGCCAATTGATCCCAATGATTATTATGCTATTTTAAAATTTTTTGGAAAGTAACAGGACATATTCTGGTTTATATACGAAATACTTTCGAACAAAAGGGAGTTTTTTTATTGTGTAGACTTTTCGTAATGAAAGAATAAAATAAAATAATATTTTTTAATAGTAAATTTTTTTTTTTTATATAGATTTCCTTGGTCTGAATACATTGTCAGAGTTGAATTGTGTTCATTGAATAATGTATTAAACTAGGCAAATTTGTAATAGTTTCTGTATTCAGACTGGCACTGAGCTTACATGGCTAGTCAGTGGGAAATGATAGCATCTACTTGCTAGCATGCACTGGTTTGATGTTACTTTTAAAAAAAAATCAGCAATTTTACCTCAGTTCTTTCCCTTTGACCTCTAATTTCCACATCATGTGTGTCTGTGACTTGTGGGTAAACTTAAGAAATATATATACATTTTCTCTTTTCTAAACAATAGTTTAGAAATGCTTTGTAAAACAGCTAGCTAGCTAGTTAGAGAAACAATAGAGTCAGTTAGCTGATTTACATACAATACATACAAATTTGTCCAGTTTTACAAAAACAACAATTTATGAGATTTATCTTTTGGTTTTATTTGCACTGTTCTAATCGCCACCACTAATAAAACTACACTAACATCTCTGAGTTTGCTTAACATTACTCTAAATGGTTTATTCTTTTAAATATCCACAGAAGTAATTTTTCCTTTGTCTCTGATGTAATTCCAGGGTGTTTGTTAACAAGAGTGTGTCTCTGGGGAAAATAAAGTGCTATGGCTTTGACATGGACTATACTCTTGCTGGTGAGTGCACTCTTTATGGTTCTCAATCAGACAGTTCCCAATTCCTAAGATGTTTTATAACACCTCAGGATCGAGCTTAGGCTAGCAATGGCGCAACGGAAGAGTGTTTGCTCTATCGTTGGGAGACTACAAGTTTGAGTCCTGACAATAACACACCCATCTGTGACCAGAAGCCATGAGAAAATTTGGTAGTTCTCTCTGGGTGAGAGGGATGGCTTACTCTCTCTCCGCTGTCAATCAGAGTGAGATGGGCAGATAGCGCTTTCCTCGGAGTGTGTTACACTGCCGTGTGATGCAGTACGAGCAGCAGTTTGAGAAGACGTGGCTTCACATGTCTTGGCAGAAACACTTGTTAGCCTTTACCCTCCCTGATTTGTAGCTTTTGTATGATAAGAGGAGAGATGGTGAGAATTGGCAGGTAACAAAAAACTGTGGATTTGGTGTGTTTAGAGCTAGAATGTGTTCTAGTTTTTTATAAAAATGAATATGTAAATGTGAATGTAAATATAAGATCCTATGTCAGATGGTATTTTCATTGCCTGACTGACTCTATTCTTTTCCCATGCAGTGTACAAATCTCCTGAATATGAAGAACTGGGTTTTGAGATGCTGAGAGACAGACTGGTGTCCATCGGCTATCCACATGAGCTGCTGCGCTACACGTACGACCCCAAGTTCCCCACACGGTGAGTACTGTGAGAGGTTATGTTTGACTTTTTAGTCACATGTACACAAGTGTCATTATGCAAACTAGCCATTGGCCGCTGAAGGCTGCTTTTTGATTAAAAACCCATAAGAATAATGAGTGAACATGCTGAGGGCAAGCTTGGTCTATTGTTGGATCTGACTAGGTTTGTTATTTCTCCATAATTGTTATCTTAAACATGTGCAAATGCCATGAGGAATGTATTAAGGTGTAACAACCAGTAAAAGTGTAGGAAAATTGATTTGGCTGTAAATCATAATTCATGAACGGTGAGTTTTTGAGGTTTTCTGGAAAGCTGTATTAACAACAACTAAACCACAATAACCAACCAAAGTTTAGTACCACTTTTTTCATGTCTCAGTAGGGCAGGATTAGATCTAGCTGTGCCAGTAGAGACCATGGTATTTTCTTTATTTACTTTTTTATCTGCCTCTTTTTCATTCTCCTTCATGTTCTTTGTGTTTCCTGCTCTTCTCCAGAGGCTTGATATATGACACGACCTACGGGAATCTTCTTAAGGTGGACTCGCATGGAAACGTCCTGGTGTGCACGCACGGCTTTGTTTACCTGAGAGGGTAAGTGAGGTCCGAGTGTGCGCTGAGTGAATGTTGCGTGAGTAACAGCTCCTATACCACATGCTAAAAAGAAAAAAAAAAAACCACCAGGCTTTAGTAGTACTGAGCTCATGGGAAAACGTAACATGAAGAAAGTAAAACGAAATCTTCAGTGATGTATGGAGGGAGCAGTGTGAGAGAGGACATGAGTAAGTTAGATGGAGTTGTGTTAATCCACAATGCAGGGAAGTTATGTACTGTTGAGACACCATACAGTTTATTTCTAGTGTGAGATTATTTCCGAGTGTGGATGTTTGTGCTGCATTTTCCATAAACATTCTTTATTGCCTCATTAAAGCACATACAAACCTGGAATAAAAGCCCTATAAGCAGTTATCAAGCCTCCAGCTGGTTTATTTTCACCACTGAACACTGAAATGCTTTTTGAAATAAAGTGTCTGAAATCATCCATCTGCTCAGTTTAACATCATAATCTTCTCTTGGTCAGATCAGATGTAACCAGATGTTAAGTAACTTTAGACAGGTTTCTGTGCTGGAGCCGATGAGGCTCAGGAATTTGAGTGTGTGTGTGTGTGTGTGTGTGTGTGTGCGCAAGGATTCCCACATGCTGATTTTTCTCATTTCACTTTAAAGTTGCTTGTTCTAAGTCTAATCGAGGTCACTAAGATTAATTTCAGATAAAAAAAAAAACTATTGTTTTTAGGCTATAAAAAAGGTAATAATTCTAACTAGAAAGTTTTTTGGTTACAATCCCAGTCTGACTTATAAATCCAATTATTTTTATTTTATTTTACTAACTGATAAAATTTCTAATTTGAAGGTCTTTCATTCTAATCCCAATTAAAACATAATTGGCTCTAAGTGCAATCTATGGTTCCTTTTGTTCCAATCATAATTTGAAAATGTCTATTATTATAATTTCTAAGGGTTTTGGTTCTAGGGTCAGGGGTTAGGGGTTAGGCTTAGGCTAACCCTAATCTTAAGTAACTGAATATATTTCCAACTAGAACATTTTAGTTTCCAATCCCAATCTGAATATTCCAGATTAATTAACTATGATTTAGTTAGTCTTAGTCCAGGATCTGGGAGCGAGCTCTGGTGTATATATTCTGTTTGTAAGAATAGCAATTCCACGTGTCAGGTTTATAAGAAGAAAAAAAAGGCATGATTAGATGTTATGATGTTTCAGATTAAGTTTTCGGGCTTGTCTAACACTGAACGCAGCTGTAAATATGTCTGTAAAGGACATTATATACAGTCATTAGTAAAAAAAAAATTATTTTTTAAAAATTTTTATTAAATTTATCTTATTTTTGGTCTGTGTGGTGAATTAATCTTGAATGGCATCATGAGTGCACTTTCTTTAGCAGTACATGCAGAATTTATAAAATGATTTATAAATTAGCAAAAAAAAAAAATGACTGCCTGCTTACTAAAGTCAGTGTGGTGTTATGGCGAATCAGAAATGAAACGCTGAACTGAATCATGCATATCGGTGTAATATTGTGTAGATATATAATGGGCTTTATGTTCATGTGTGTATGTGCAGAGGGGAGATTCAGGAGTACTACCCCAACGGATTCATCCAGAGAGATGACACAGAGCGATTCTACATCCTCAACACACTCTTTAACCTTTCAGGTAATAACAGCCTTTCTACCTGAACACAAAAAACCAGTGTTTGTAGAACTACATGAAATGAGCACTGTATACATCTGATGTCCAGGTTATTCGATTTACTCACCACAATAGGACCTCTACATGGTAGTGTGTGTGAGTCATGTAGAGCTGTGGTGCAATTAAACACCTTAGTGTTGTTTCTGTATTGAGTTACGGTCAACTAAAAATTGGTTTAAAAAAAAACCAACTGGGACATATGTGTGCAAGAGCCTGATTAACACATGGAAAAAGTTCAACTTTAGTATCTAATTTCAAGGTGTAGGAGTGTGTAATAAAATGCAGTGTGGTTTACGCAGTGTTTAAACCTGTACCACAAACACTACCATGTTCGACCCAAATACATCCATTACTCCCATTGTTCTGAATAAACTATATATAATAACCCTAGGTGTCTGTCTCCTCACTGTCTAAATGCTTTCTTCAAACAGAGACGTACCTGTACGCATGCCTCGTGGACTTCTTTACCAGCACCACCAGATACAAGAAGTGAGTGAAAGATGCTTCAGTAGCACTGAAAACCAACCAATTCCAGCATTTATCTTAAACATGTTATTTTAAACAGAGGTCACTGAACACTTCAGTTTACAACATCCAGAACCGTAAACTGTCTGTCTGTCCTCTGTCCAGCTGCCTGCAGGGGTTTAAGCATGGCGACCTTTTCATGTCGTTCAAAAGTATGTTTCAGGACGTGCGAGACGCAATGAATTACATCCATGACACGGTGAGATTACACTCACACACAAACTAATACAGGCCTATGGCTCTGTTTGTTAAAGGAATAATTTGGTCAAAAATGTCTCTTTACCCTAAAAGCAGTTCATTTGCCAAGACATGTCTGTCATTTGCATGTGAACGTTTGCACAGAAGCTTAATGTAGCTAACAAGTAAGAGGTGCTACGAGTTGCAGCCGTTTTGCGTCGTGTAAACCTCGCAAATCATGGCACATTTGTTGACTTATTGCGTTTCTCTGACAGACTCACCGTTGTTGTTTTTGACTCTGTGTGACGCACTACTGTCTATAAAAAAGGACAATTTGTTAATATCCGACCTCCAGCTTAGAAAATACTGCCTCAAGTCAGAATTCCTACTCGGAAAGTCGGGAAGGTCTCCTTCAGTATGTGACATCAAATCAACACATCTTCAACAGTACCTAAAAGATCAATTTACTACTTTAAAAGAGTTTATAGTGGCATTTTCTTTAGATCAAGCAATCAGCACGGCCATATTTCTTTGATTAAATTTATAACATTAATAAACAGCCGTATCATAAACTCTTTAGCACTAATGTTAGTTGCCAAGCTTGTTGCTAAGAAAACACGCTCTTTCTTGGATGCATCCATGATTCCATGGAGCCGATTTCAGACTTCGCGCATCCCACTTGAATTGAATGCATGGGGTGACAAATTAAAGGAAAACCTGATTAAATAGAAAACCTTCAAGACAGACGGACTGCATGATCCAATTAAATGATCATGCTAATTCTAGCTATTATGTTCGAAGGTTTGTTTACCTGTGTTAACCTAGATTTTGGATCAGGATTGAAAGAGGAAAATATCTATGCGGCTCTGAAAGAGTGTTCAGTGTTGAAGCAGGAGCTTCAGTCATAAAGACGGCTCAGCTGGCTGTGTTTCAATAAGAATAGCAACTAGATCAGTGGGAAATGAGATCAGGAAATAGGGTTGTGAAGTAGGGATGGGTGAAATGAAGAAACAATATCAGGAACTTTGAATCCATTTCTATATGCTACCATATAAAGGTTTGCTAAAAAAAAAAAAAACCCAGAAAGACAGTGAATTTCATTCCTTTTAGCTATAGAACTGTGATACACTGCTGAAACTGGTGTGGTTCAAATTCACTGGACTAAAATAAGATTTTTCTCCCGTCTTTTTGAAATACAGGGCTCTCTGAAGGAGAGAACGCTGCAGAATCTGGGAAAATATGTGATCAGGGATGTAAGTGATGATCTTTTAAGTGTGTAATGATGTGCAGATGTTAACTGAAGGTCTTGGTATTGCCATAGGTGACTCATTGGATCATGGAACATTAATCTTACTCTAATTATTCTTCCTGATTAGCTTAAAGTATTGTATTTAATTAAAGCCAGTTTCTAAGAAATTCTCTCTCTCTCGCTCTCTCGCTCTGTCTGACTGATTCAGCCTCAAATTCCCGTGATGCTGACCCGCATAAAGGAAGTCACAAAAGTGTTCCTGGCCACCAACAGTGACTACAACTACACCGAGGCAAGTGTCTCATGGTTAGGATTAGTTAGAAAAAAGGAAAACTGATCTGGGATCACCACCCAGACATTTGTGTATCTTAAATATCCCATTAAATAAGGTCATGCCTTTTTCTTTTTCTAACCAGGCCATCATGAAGTATTTGTTAGATTTTCCACCTGGTTCAAAGGTTAGTAATCACTTTATTTGAACAAATTCATGAATGTGAATGCCTCTGATACAACATTTTATTACTTTTGCATCACACTTATATTTATTAATTTGGCAGAATCTAATCAAGCACACATCGACTGAAGTTTCCTGTAGTGAATCAAATGAAGTGAATCTGCCAAAACATCTCTAGTGTATAATAAAGATAATGCAGATCATCCAATCTATATATATGAACAAAACATCATCATGTAGTTGAATGCTGTAACATTACAGAGGCCAAGACTTTTGGTATCAATCTGAAGAAGAGTGTATGAATTAGTGTTGGGACATTCTTTTCAATGAATCAGATCATGAATCACACTCACCAAAAAGAGTCGACTCTTTCAGCTCCCAAAAGGTTCATTGTCATTGTTTTTCTAAACACACATTGTGAGCAGTGAATAAATGTAACATAGTGGATATATCAAAACACGAAGACGGCCACAGAGTATGCTCATGTACTGAAGATAAAATATGTATTTAATTTAATTAACGCAAGTAACCATATCTAACGTCACCATGACCTTGGCAGGATAAAGCTTTAACTGAAGATGAATCAATTCAAACAGATCAGATGTAGAAACGAGGTGTCCCTGGAAGCATTATGATTAAACTAAACTACACTGCACGAATAATGCCATTTTCTAATTTTCTAAAGAAGAATAATACAAAAAAAGAAACGGGTAAAATTGTTTTAAACAGTAGTGTATGGATGCTCTGAATGAAAAGTACTGTGCAAAAGTACTTTACTTTCTAATTTATCTTTAATCTTATAATAATACTTTAATCAAATTTATTACATAACTATATACAAACTTTGCAATATAAAAAAAATAGTTATGTTCTACTGAATCACTAAAGCACTAGGCACAAAGCTTTATTTAAAAACTGAAGGTTCATAAGCCTTTTACACAGTGCTGTATTTCTTTCTTTATATTTATATTTTTTATATGTGTTGGGTAAAATTTGGAGGAAATGTACAACGGAAAAACCGCCACGTCATTAATGTGAATCAGAATTGTAACAGAAAATTGGACATTATGCAGCGATCAGCACTTACATTAAAATGAAACATGTAAATATAATTAGTTCGCAAAATTATTTTGAACCACTCCTTAAACAAGAGCTGCTGAGGTAGCGTAGATATTCTGAAGAACGGACTTTTAAACCCTCAGTAATAATATGAAATGCATAGGGTTGTTCTCTTTTAGTTTGAAAAGCAGAAAAAAAATATGCAGCCCGATGTAAAACTGCATGCGTATCTAATATTGTCAAAACTAGCTACACCTATTTATTATGCTTTCTTTATATATTATTAACCTAATGAATCTGGTGAATATAATATTGGCTGTATGTATTTTGTGTAGTACCCTGAAAAGTCATGGCAGTCGTTTTTTGACCTGGTGGTGGTGGACACACGGAAGCCACTGTTTTTTGCCGGGGGGACGGTGCTGAGACAGGTGGACACGGTACGAATTCTCTTCCAGATTCATTTTGTTTGATACTGTATGTTAGCTTGAATTAGCCTTCAACAAAGTGTCGTTGTTTATTAGAACTCGGGGAAGCTGAAGATTGGAACCTACACGGGAGACCTGAAGGACGGCACTGTCTACTCCGGAGGTAGGAAAAGTTCATTATTGACGTTCTATAACTAGTATTGAGACTGACAGGGTTGCCAGATCTGCACGATTAAAACGTGCAGTGATCATACTAGAACACCATGACTGTCCTTGCAAGTAAAAAATAGTCGTTCGATACGCATGTTCAGTTTTTACATTTGATCCTGTGATGTCAGGTTCCTCAGATATCATCTGTGACTTGCTGGACGTGAAAGGGAAAGAGATCCTTTATGTGGGAGACCACATATTCGGGGACATTCTGAAGTCTAAGAAGCGTCAGGGTTGGAAAACCTTCCTGGTGGTTCCTGAGCTGACCAAGGAGCTCCAGGTGTGGACGGACAAACATGGTGAGCGCTCACGTAGTCCACGGATGAAAGCGAGTTCAAACAGTGTTAGTTTTATTCTATAATAATAGCAGTCCTGGCATGGTAGGAAGGCACCTTTTAAATGATTAAGCAAACGATAAAACCCTTGGGAGAATGCTGCTTTACAGGGAAATATTCAATGGCCGAATTTCCAACAACAGCACGTTCTGAAGTGGTTTCTTTTTCTTATACAATTGCAATTTGCTGACAATTACATTTTTTGTATTAAGGGACATACCACACGTTCTCTTCATCTCCTTATAGTTGCATCTGATGTTGTGAAATGTTCACGTCATCCTTTACTGCTATAAACAGACCCTCAACAGAATCTTTCCCTCGGTCTTGAAGTTAATAAGACAAAAACTTTTTTTTTTTGCTTTGCTGAAAAAACACAGGATGGCACGGTGGTGCGGTGGTTAGCACTGCCGCCTCACAGCAAGAAGGTCCTGGGTTCGATCCCCGGGTCACCCAGGGT
>JAQQZR010000009.1:18158254-18169381 GCA_030068235.1 Notoglanidium macrostoma
CTCTCTCACACACACACACACACACACACACACACACACACACACACACACACACACACACACACACACACACACCATCGTCCATTCCTCACATTCCACAATTTCCCAGCAGCCATTTCAAACACGCCCCAACAAGCTACATTCTTTCCCAAAGTGACTCAGGGTCCTGCGTTCCCTCCGCTCTTTCCCGCCCCTCCCTTCAGTCCTATAGATAAACCCAGTTAACATTTAACCTGACACATATTCTGTAACCTCGCTTTGCTACAATCCTGTTCACATTTACACTGCAACAAAACCTGCTGATCTTCTAAACAGCTTTTAGGATAGTAAAGAATTTGTGACTTTCGGCTCCAAAATTTCAAACAAAAATGTACATTTTTTTTTTTGTTTTCGAAATATGAAGGCAAGTCAAATGAAAACCTTTAACCGGCCACATGAAGCAGAGAAACGGTAAACAGTGTACTAGCAGCCTATTGTTCTCAATACTTCACTTTTTGGTGTGCCTTTGTCGCATGATTTTGCAACAAACAATGAAAAAAAAAAAAAAAAAAAAACATTTGAATCAGCCTCATATGAAAATTTCCATAACGATAATTACATCCACATCTATGGAAACGTCGGAGTTACAATAACGCTGGACACGGACAGAAATTGCTTCTTAAATCTTAATTTGAAGCAAATTTAACTATAAAATTTATTTTTAAGACTTATTTTCTCAAGATTCACAGCGTGTGTTAAAAACATTTTTGCAAAGGAAAAAAAAAAAGTGGTCACAACTCTGCAACATAACCTGCAAGGGTCATACGACCCAATATGCAAATGAGATACTTTGCAAGTTCTTTATAGTATAAAGCATTTTTATGTCTAGCTATACACATCTTTTTCTCCTAAATTTGGAGAGTTGAGGTGATGGTTTTTCTTCATCGTGAGCCAGTTTATATTTTAACATATTCTTGTGTTTTACTTCAACTCATTAACCTTCATAGATGTAGATCATCCAAAAAAATAATAAAAAGTAAGGATTAAATCCAAAGCTATCTAAGAATCAACCAACATGCTGCTCCTAACCAACCACTGCCTTGCCTTTTATTTATTTATTTATTTAATGCACATCAATAAAACCAAATCTGCATGCACTCCAGGCTTAATCCATATCCTATAATCCATAACAGGTCAACACAATACAGAACTTATTAATAATAATGTTCCACTTATGTAGTGCCTAATTGTTTACTTGAGATCACAACATTGATTTTAGGTTTTAGATGATTTCTGCCTTGTGATCGTTATCAAAATATATTTTTGCTCAGATTAATACTTACTGATCTTCAACTTTGATTAATGGAGTTGTTTTGATATTACATGCAGGACAAAAAATAAATAAATCACTACCCATCTCCTCCAGATGATAAAACGAATGACAAAAGACGCCTTAGTCGTCTATGTTTAATCAAATCCAAAACTTCCCACAGTTAAGGGATGGGGCATGCACAGACCTGGCACACTGTTTTATAGCTACAGCACCTCCAGCACTTTCTCACACACACACACACACACACACACACATCAGGGCATACAGTTTAAGCAGACTGGAGTGTATGGAGGCAATCGGCGATGAAGAGAGAGGCATTTGGCAGTCCTGGGCCGGGCCGCGTCCTCATCCCCTCCCCCATCGCCTCACACAAGTGGACTTCTCTAACCACATTCCTCTGAAAACACTCACCCTTCCCACCCACCCAACAGGATCTCTCTCTCACACACACCCACACACTTCGCAGAGTTTACCTACAAACTCCACACGGCATCACATGACCCGTGAGATCACCATATAACAAGCTTTAATCAACTCCATCACAAGACACTACGATTTTCCGATCCGATCACTACGATCTTGAAAATGCTGACCAGATCGATTATAGGAGTGTAACACTGTCCCTGGACAGATTTTTTAAAATTAAATACCGTAACACGTTGTGATAGATCGCATTACCGATCATCAGCACATGCCTCGTGCACCGTTTAAAAAAAAAAAAATTGTAAATAAAAATAAAAAAGGGGGGGAAGCACAGATACTGGAGTTCAACTTGAACACTTTTATTAATTCTCAAAGCAAACTACAGGAGTAAAAGTGTAAACACAGCTCTGCTAGGAAACGTCCTGCAGGTGTTGAGCTGAAGGCGGACGGAGGTTAAATGCTATGACAATACTATTGCACTGCTAGAATGGATGGTACAGTAGTGCAACATCGTCAGAGCCGCTGACCTCAGCACATCAGCACGTGCACGTGGGAGGACGGCCATCTTCCCCGGGCACGCTTCCCAATTCCCTTCTGGGATTACAGGTTTGGGGTTTTTCCTTCTCCAACACAGAATACATAAGTATGTACACACACACGTCAAGAGAATCAGTAAAAAAAAATCTTAATCCATGCCTTTATTGTGGAGAAAATAAAATCCACACCAGTTGGTCTTGTTATTCCAATATTATATTTAAAATTTATTTATTAAAATAAATTAATTCTCTCTGTTACTTGTTAACATTTAGGAATGTGAAATCTGATTTTTAAACTTTGTACTCGTCGCTTTCGATTAGCAAGACGTAGCAAATATTCAGCACGACGAGCTAAATTAAGATTAAACTCCAGTAAACTCTGAGCGGCTTCGTGCTTTACATTCAAGCAAAGCGTTCCATATATTCAAATCACGAAATCCAAATACATAACTCAATGAAGCTGTAATCAATTTGGTATTAAAGCTTTTCCTTTCGCATCGTGTCCAGTTTATAGATTGCAGATTAAGATCCCTCATCAATTAAAATAACCTCCAGTAAACTTTCACTTCCTCGTTTCAGTCTCTAAAAAGTGCGGTGTTGTTTCTCTGAAAAAGTTGGAAAAAATTCAATAAAGCAAAAATGCATAATAATAATAATAATAATAATAATAATAAAAAAAGTCAATAATTTAAAAACAACAACACAGTGTATCTTAAAGTTAGGAATAGTCATCGATTTGGTATAAAGGTTTTTTTTCTTTATGGTCAGCTTTTAGATGAAATGAGTTAAGATTAATATTTGGTGATTTTCACCCAAACAAGCACTCGGTATTGAAACGCTGGAAAATAAACGATTAAACTTTAAGGAATTGTGCGCTTTTCATGCTACCAAGCATTCACTGTTCAAATAAATAAATAAATAGGTTAATTAACCAATTTTAACTGTGGTGCACTAATAATGTTGGTATAAAACCGTTTCCGTTCCGTCAAGTTCACTTCATGCGACAGATTACAAATGAATTAAAGTTTAAGATTTAACTCCAGTAAACTTCCATCAAGCAATTAACATTCAACTGGAGAAAAAAATATATATTTATGATTATATAGCGTACCTAAGCTTTTGAATCAATCAAGTATAAAAGCTTTTCCTTTAGTGTCAAATCCACTTTATAGATTAGTCAAGAATTGAGAGTAAATTAAGATTAAACTCCAGCAAACTCGGACAAGTTCTGCGCTTTTCACCCAAGCATGCACTCAATATTCAGACAGCAAGAAATGATTAGGTTAAGTTTACGTACACTAATTAAATGTGTATAACAGTAGTTTTCTTTTGGGTCAAATCCACCATGTAGATTATGAATAACAAATTAAAACCAAAGTTACGGTTAAACTCCAGAAAACTTTAAGAAATGTATTCATTTTCACCCAAACAAGCATTAAATACTCGAATAATGATAAATGAATGAATTAGAAGCTTACACTAATCCACTGGGTATAACCGTCTTTTCACTGGTCACGTGGCAATTAATCGATTATAGATCATAAATCAGACACGTTAAGATTAAAGTCAAATTAAAAAAATAATAATAAAAAAAAATTTTTGTGGTTGTCACCTAAACAAGAATTCAATATTCAGCATATTTAAATCAGACAAACGAAATCAAAAGTACATCAATTAATTCGGTGTAAAATTTCCCCCTTTTGAGTCAACTCTACTTAATAGATGATAAAATACGTAAAGTTCAGATGAAGTTCACAGATTTTTGCGCTCTTCACGCTTTCGATATTCGACTGACGATACATTAGTCAAAAGTTTCGGTACAGTAACCTATTTAACAAATCCAATCATTTTTTCCTTTGGCGTCAAATCAACTTTGTAGATTACAGTTAAGATTAAACTCCTTTTCACCCCATCAAGCACTCGATATTCAATAATGATAAACAAATGAATGAAAAGTTTAGATTCAGTCATCCATTTTCTTTGTGCATAAACTACACTTTACTGATGATAAATTATAAACTAAATGAGTTGAGTAAACTCTGGTCCACTTTCAGCACTTAATTACTCAAGTGCTAAAAGATGTGGTCAATATTCAACACAAAGTGCTAATCTTAGCAAACTAATTAATGTTATGAAAGAAATACACAGTATAAGGACAACCACAAGGTTTGAGAATGTCAGAGCACGTGTGCGTGTGTGTATATATATATATATATATAGCTCTGACATTCTCAAGCCTTGTGGTTCTCTCTCTATATCTATATCTCCCCCTCCGATCCAGCGCTGTACTTCCACATGCTCAAGCGTGTCCGAGCACACAGAGGTGAAAGTTCACGGCAATATGGAGGACTTGGAGGTCTCTGATCTTCCAGCCAATGCCCTTTTAATATTGCACTGCTCTTCTGGATGCTCACAGTAGTACAACAGAAAAAGGGCAATGGACGAAGACAGGGCTCGTGCTTCGGGGCCCCCGCCGTTTCTCCAGCCAATCCTGTAACTCCGTGCCGTCGTGAGCCAATGGACTCGCAGTGGTTTACATTCCTGAGCAACTCCGAGGAGGAGTCGAGGCACAAACACGAGTGCTGTAACGTTATAACACATTTCAACTCGACACATATGACGTGCAAATAAAATAAGTGTAAAAGCATGCACACTTCTTCATAAACTATGCATGCATGCGTCAATATTATATTATAGACATTACAGAATTAAACCCTTGAACTAGTTTACAGCACACACTTTGGGTTTGCTCCTCTCATTTATTAAAAAAAAAAAAAAAAAAAAAAAAAAATCTAAAAATGCCAAAATCATTGTTGACCTTTTTAATTACAAACTCCAAGAAAAGAAGAAGAAGATCTGTAGACCAGCACAGAAGAAGCCTTCAAAACTACTTACAATGTCTGTGGTTAATTTTAGAGAGTTGAGCAACACTTTCACATCCTCGTTTCACTTTCCAAAACCTCCAGCAACTTTAAAACACGCTTTTAAATAAAAAATAAATCCGTGAATAAAATGTAAAGCCCTTTAATGCGTCACAGTGCAGGCTGTTCGAAAGGATGACATCATGTAGAGTGTAGTCAGTTCTGATAGGAAACGGGGGTTTTTCCACTTCTTTTTGGGGTGAAATCCAGTTTGTAGTGAACAGATTATATTTAAATTAAACGAATGCGTTTCATTCAAGTGCGGGCTGCAATTAAAATATGTTAATTTGCAGTAGGGTTGTTTTTTCTTTCTTTCTCATTTGCATGGAATAATTAATGAACTGAGGCTGGCTGAGCTCTCTAATTAGATTAGAAGTTTTTTGATTAGATAAATAATAATAATAATGCATTAATTTTATCAACAGCAAATTTTTGATTTTTAGAAAAGCTCTAATTATTAAGCTAAGCTCTTATATTGCAAACTAATCTTAGCATTACACTTTAGGATTTTTTTTTTTTTTTTAGACAAATCAAACTCCTTCTGCCAGCCAGAAAGAAATAACAAATCAGAAACAAATTTCAACACATCACCTTAGAAATAAAGCCTTACCTGATCACACATCTACAAATACAACGTTTTTTCGTCCCCGAGTATTTTTCTGACATGCAAATAAAGGGATTAGGTTTTTATAAAAATCCATGCACGACTCACTGACAGGTTTTTCGAGCCTTTTTGATTCGTACCGAGTGTTTGGACGCATGGTCCCGCCATTCCCGCTCCAAAAACGTGTACTGTGCTCGCGCACACAGGGCCAAGTGAGTCCTCCCTCCCGTCCTCCCACACCCTCCTAACAGTGTCATGAATGGTAGGCTGCCTAACTAGGGAGGGACGCGACCGCGGCTCGGTCCGAAACCGCACACTTCCGTGCTGAACAGAAACGACGCCGAAAGAAACCCGTGAGCGCCTCGCGCACCGCGTACTAAACAGCAGGTTCACACACTACACCTACATATGCTCTTTGATAAGGGCGTGATTTAGGACACAGCCTCTCGCCCTGTCAACGCGAGAAAACGAAGAAGAAAAAGAAGAACCAAGAAGAAGAAAAGTTGACCAGAAGGTGTAAAACCCCTCGAGCGTCTCTAGGCCTGCTAGTTCCTCTTTTCTCAACCCCATATACAACATATAAATAAAACAGCCTTGCCATATTTTCGTTAAAAAATCTTCTTCGCACGAATCGAGTCGAAAAACAAATTAAAAACACAAATGTTCCTCTGCGCGCGCTTCACGGCCTTTCCCAAAAAACGTTAAGACTCCATCTTTGACTAGTTGACATTCAGATCCCTGCCCGAGCGAATTCCTAATTTGCATGCTACGCGGCCATTGGTTCCTTCCTGCGCTAGTCTTCACCACCCGACGACCCCATTGGCTGGATTCTCATCTGCTCGGCGTTCCAGGAATGGAACACGTGATCAGACAGGCGCCACTGCGCACTTTAATTGGACGACACATACGCGGCCGAGTGTTTCATTCACAAATTTTTTTTTCTCGACAGCGGCCATATCGACGGCGTGAGTTGACTTCCGGTCCAGAGCAAACACATTTTTTACTGTTTATTTATGGGTATTATTTTAATTTTCATCATAAAATTAGGATAAGGTTCGTTTGCCCAATTTCCTACACTAAATGTAAACGAAATTAGTTTGGTAAGAGTTTGCTCATACGCCCAACATCATTTATTATAATTACAATTTCCCTTTTCTTTATAAACATGATTCAGTATTATTATTAGATTACTGAAGGCTGCATTCCACCTGTAGCAAATTTAATAAAAAAGAGTGCATTATTTCATTCGTTTTACTTATTTTTCACTTATTATACTCAAGCTATTTTAAATATAACTTTGTGTCTTTGTAATGATTTACAATTACATTTTAAATAGCTTCTCTGGAATATAAAACTTAATCAAATCTCTTTCTGCGTGTGTGTGTTTCCAATTATACAGAACAGCTTATTTTAAAATATCAAATATGATTATTATTCTGATATACTGTTCCAGATAAATAGAACAAAATAAATCATCCGTAACCAGGCAACAAAATCAAAACTATAATTAGAATATTTAATAATAATAATAATAATAATAATAATAATAATTGTATTAATATCATTACGGCACCCTTCCTGAGCAGACGAGCCCTGATGAATCTGTAGCACGGTTATATATTTCACTGTGCACTGATTGCCAATGTGTCTGTGTGATTAAAGGAAGCTCGGTGCAGGATGCAGACTGGTCCACTCGAACAGGGGCTGCTGGAGCTTCAGGGTGGGCCGAAGTAAAGAGGGTGGCGCCTGAACCCCCTCATTGTGCTTTGACTGACAGCTGGAGGAGGGTAGTGGGCTGTGAAATCTGGCATTCCTGGCCAAGGGAGCTGAAATAATGGCATTGTCTAGTGGGAAAGGGCCCACATTCCCCCATCCCTCTTTTTCTCCCTTCATCTGAAGGGATCTGATTGTGCAGTTCATCAGGGAAAAAAGTGTTTGATGTGAGACTGGTGCAGGAATTCAATAGGCTGCTAAGAAAAAGAGGAGGGACAAGAGTCTTTCTCTCTTTCTCTCTCTCAAGTTGTTGATCAAACTTTATGGTAAATAAAAAAAACATCAGTGGATTCTGAAACAGCTTGATTCAGCCTTCCACGTACATTCGACTGATATTGAAAATTGTTCTTTTTAGCACATATGTAGTGATGAAACTGGACAATCCTGAAATAGATAGATAGATAGATAAATCGATAGATAGGTCATCTCAATTTCAACTTCAGAGTGTATAAATGAAATCTACAAATTAAAATTTCAAATCAAAACTAGTGCTGAAACAAAATAATAAATTCCTAATCCTTATATGTTTTTGGTGTATCTTCGTATCAGCTTCGAATAAATGTCACTTATTAGTTTTATTTATTTATTAAAATTTAGCTTTACCTAAAAATATTAAACAATGATTTGTTAAAAATCAGAATTCATTATAATTATACTTTTTCTTTTCAAGATTTAAAAAGCGTTCTAGTATAAAAAAGAGAGTAAAACAAGTTAAAAAGCCTACTGTGCTTGGAAATCTTCTCGTTACTTTTGCTACCTATACATAAATGACACCAATATACAGTCATATATCTCAGTGAACACTAAATGAATGAATAATCCAGTCCTGCACTCGTGCCGTCAGATTAGCCTGAGATTTCAAACACTGAATATATTTTAATGCGTAGGATGTGAGTGGAGCTGATCAGTCCAGAGCATATAGTTACAGGTTTAGTGTTATCAGTACGGCCAACAGAGTTAGCTACACACACACACACACACACACACACACACACACACACACACACACACATGATGAAATGCTGGACCGTTATCATGAAATTAAAGCTCTCATCATGCATCATAAAACAATTTTAATGTCCATAAAACAAGGATTATTCTGATGAAACAGTTCTGTTGTGGACTTCATTCTGTTTTTAATTGTGAATTTGCTTTGGGACGTTTAAAAGCGTAACATTTTCACTGAAGCTGTGCAGAACTATTCATTATGAAGTACTTATAAAGAAACACCTGCCAGTACAATTGTGAATTTATGAATTTGTGTATTAAGTTGGCTGACATTGATATTTACAATCCTACAAATACTATTAAGAATTAAGATTAAATAATCACTATATAAAACTAAGTAATCTGACCAAAGAACTGTGCAATTGTTTGTAAAGATTTGTAAAGATACAAATCATTTATTTTAAATGGATTAAATTATGTTTAGAGTCCGATGTTTTCAGAATGTGCGTTTGTGTGCGTGTTTCGGTGTAGACGCATTTCTACTTCAACTTTTTAAATGAATTATATTACTAATTTGATTTCAATTCATTTGTTTAAAGCTGACGATGTGTTTTTGGTTGAAATTTCCATCGCAGAAGATGCGAACAATTTTCTTTTCATATTAATTTTGATTGCTGAAACACATCACATCGATTCTGATTCATTCAGAGGTTTCACATTCGACAGGGTAAATAAATAGAAACCTTTACGTATAAAAACTCATTTTCTAAAAAACATGAATGTGTAAATTCCTTTATGAAAAATCTGCATCATTTAAATAATTATTTATATGCTTAGAAGACATAACTAAACATCTTTACAATCTAATCATTTACTGAAATCTACAGACCATTAAATCTGTTCAATTTAGTTTAATTATATTTACTGAACTGGAACCATTTACATTAAACTGAAGAGAATATTTCAAACATCTAAACATTTCTGAAGGAATAGTTTGATGCTGAAAATGTGTGAACTGTAAAGTATTTATAATTTAAAACAACTTATGTGATAAAGGAAGGCAGTTGAATATTGTTAAAGGAGAAATCATGTTTAATCTGTTTATTTAATCTGTTTAATCATGTTGCATTTAAGTGTTAGTAGTAGGAGGAGAATAAATAACCAAACAGCATCTAAAACCACAAAGTACGCATTTTAGCAAACATTTTGTTGTACGGAACATTCAGAGAGAATGTTAAACAAGCAAAATGATAAATACAATGTATTAAAACGGGCAGTTTTGTCATACTCAATGTTAAATAGCAGCTGACATTAAATAATGCCTTCATTTATTAACATCTGCAAAATCCCCAATTTAAAATTATTTTAGATTTTTAAATTTTGGTTAATAATCTGAGCAATGCTTTAGTAACAAGGAATCTGAACGTTGAAATATTTCCGAGGTGAATTTCTTTAAATGTTGGTCCTCAAAAAGAAATAACAGAACAACATTGTGTTGAACTCTCTGTATTGCAGAGAAGCTCGCTTCAGAGCAACTTTCCACTGAATACAAACGTCGATTCTCTGCGTTGAAGTGAACCAGCCGTAGCTGCTGCTCTTATCAGTCCTACATGCGTATCCTGACAGAGATCTTTAGAGTCTTGGGTGGTTTGTCTTTTGTTATTACCCCAACCTAATCCCATCCCTTCCTCCAAAAATGTTCCTCCCTTCTTCCTGTGCCCTTTGACCTCTCCCATCCCCACTCCCTTCCCTCCGGTGCTGCGTCTGTCTTCAGGTTTCTCGCTCATCGATAACAGCAGGAGGGTCATCGATCATTTTCCCTACATGGTGACCGGAGCAGTGGATTTTTTTCCTGGAGCTCGTTTGTAACACTCCTGCACGAGATCATCTGGCTGGGAAGTAAACTCTTGAACCCTACTTATATTTGGAACACCACCTCCAGTTCTTAGCCCGTTTTTTTCTTTTACTACCGAGCACATGCCCCACATTCCTAGCATGGGGGTGGAGGGCGGGTTATAGAGGGGGGTAGAGAATTTCGCAAGAGGAACGTGACTGAATGTGCAGTGTCGCAATCCGGACGTGACTGTGTGAAGCGCCACGCTGCTGGAGGGGTGGACGCGTAAGGCGACAGGATCTAAATCCATTACGCGATGTATTTTTAGTAGTGAGAAAGATAAAGATGAACGTGAAACAAAAAATGAAGTGCTACAATCCAGACATGACACTGTATACACTTACTCACTTAAAGATCAAATATATTATTTATTTGCATATTAAATAATCAATTGCTCGATTATTTTTCTGTTTTGCTTAAAAGGAAATTCCACTCTGCAAAAAAAAAAAAAAATGCCAACACTTTAATCCTCATCTACAAATCCAGATTATACTAACATGCAAATTGCAAAAAACATCCAGGCATACACTACCAGTCAAAAGTTTGGACACACCTTTTAATTCAATTTTTTTCTTTATTTTTATGACTTTAAAAGAGACTTGATAATGATGGACTGTTGTTTCTCTTTACTTAGTTGAGCCATAAAAGGTTATTAGTGGAATTTCTTTCCTTCTTAATGCATTTGAGAGCAACAGTAAATAGTAAATGATAAAAAT
>JAQQZR010000009.1:18169481-18180345 GCA_030068235.1 Notoglanidium macrostoma
ATTCAGTATATGCCGTACGTGTTGCTTCATAGTTTTGATGTATTCAGTAATGTTTTACAACGTAGAAAGCAAAAAAATTATAAAGAAAAACCTATGAAAAAGAGTAGGGGTGTCCAAACTTTTGACTGGTCGTGTATATGTGTTAAAACACAATATTTACATATCGGAAACTCTTATATTTTATGATGTAATAACTCACCTGTTTAAACTAAAATGCAATTATTTCACAGAGATTATATCGTTTCTTATAGAATTACAATTTCCATTGACATTTGTCTACTTTGATTCAAATGATTTCCTGAAACTGAAAGGTTTTAATGATAAATAAATATTTAAAACAGTTTCATTTAAACTTTAAAGGTACAAATCAAGAGAGATTAAGCATCGTTCTTTAACATGTTTCTTTAAAAAAAAAAAAATCCCGTGTATATTAGAACAAACTACTGGCTTCAGGTGATCTCAGAAACAATTCTGATCTGAGTAACAATGATTGCATTTTCAAACGAATTAAGACGTAAAAAAAAAAAAAAAAAGCATTGAAAACTATAACCTCAAACCTTAGACTAAACGAAACATGCAACTTTGCTTGTGCAAATTCTTTCCACATAACCTGAGCCGTGTCATAATTCCCTAATTATTGACTGGAAACGGAGTGTTGCGAGTGAGTCATGACTATCCTAACCTGTCTGTTCTGCTCAGGTCCAAATAATCCATGTTCATTCTTTAGTAAAAGTGTAATTATATTAAAATTCATTCTCCAAAAAAAAAAGCTTTGAAAGGTTGAGTCAGTTTCTCTTCTGAACATAAATAATTTATTTATTCATTATTTATTCTTTATACGACTTTATATTACGGAGATGATGTTCAAAGCCATTTTAAGCTCAGAATAACAGTGAAAAAAAATGTAAACAAATGTAGAAAATTTTGAAACTTATATAATGTAAGTAATGAAAGTAAAAGGTGATGTTCCTGGATATCTCTTTCCCTCCATCTCTGAGCTGCTATGAGGGCTTTTGGTGCTCAAGTTCCATCAACACTGTTTATATACTGATCATACTGAAGATGAAGAGACAATAGATTTGCTTATTTCAGAATAAATATTATTTGTATTATTTTATGAAATCTAAAGAGACAGTCATCACTAAGTAGTGTAGAGAATAAGTGTTAAAGTATCTGTGTTCACAGTGAATATATAATTACTCAAAAAAGAAAAACAATTATGCCATAATACAAAAATGTCCCATTATTAATTGATTTATTTATCTGTTTTTGAGCAGCAACAATGAGAATGACATGAAGGTGTCCCTGATTTCTATCCTGTTTACTGTCTGTTTGAAGTTTCAAGATTTAAAAAAATCCCACCAGTAGTTCAATTGGCTTCAAACTAAAGCGCCACTACGTATGAACGAGTGTGTGCATGATGCAATGATACACCATACAGCGTGTCTTCTCACCTGGTGTTTCCAGGATACCCTCTGAATCCATGCAAATTTTTTAATTGGTGCTTCAATTTCCTGAAAATAAGTCTTGATATTTGATTGTCATATCACTGATATGGTGAAGTCTGCATGTTTATTCTGTAATTTCGCGAGTCACCAGTGTCCAGAGCTCTTTGTAACAGTCAGATGTAAAACTGTTCCTTACAACATTTCATCAAAGTTGGATAAAGGAGGAAATTGTACTTTGATGTAATTTGATGAACAGATTGATAGCTTCTATAAGCTACCGGATAACCATAACAGAAGCTCTCAACATTAAATATAACCACAGGGTGTCTGAAAAGTCAAGAACTAATGAGAATGAAACTATACATGCATCATTTTGTATTTATTATTTACTGCATATGCTGTATGGATTGTCTCAGCCTGTGTGTCATGTTCCTGCAGATATTTTAACATATTTCCACTGGCTTTTTGGACATCCTGTATAATCGGAAAAAAAAAGTATGGCAGGTCATTCTTTAATAAATAAAACTGTAATCAGTAGAAGTAGAAGTAGAATAAAACACTACAGGACATGCTGTTATTGGGAAATAATCAACTGCATGATAGCTGCCTTGTGTCAGGCCACATCATACTGCGCCGTCATTGATTATTTTCTTATAAAAACACACCCCTGAGTGTTTTATTCCTTACCTATCAGCTTGACATGAGAGCTTTGAGGCTCATAAAACTCATAAATGGATTTACTGGGAAATTTTCTAAAAGAGAAACCCTCGAAGAGTTCTACATAGAAGCTCTCAGAGTTTTCCAACTAAATGAACTAAATTTTATAGAATTTTAAACGGATCAACTGACATATCTATCCTTCTTGATGCATTGTTGGGTCATTTGATGTTTGTTTTGGCAAATATGTATATAAAAAGACACGATATGCTTTAAGGTGTTCCCCAAGAATAGATACTTGGTTCCCTTTTGATTTCCTGATACATGTTGCCATTGAGGCAATTTATTATAGCTTGAAAGTATTAGTACTCTTGTTTGCTGAACATGGATTCATTATCTGGTGAACATTATCAGAGTTAGGATTTATGTAAATCATAATAAGTTGTCTCCTCCTGTGTGTGATATTACAGTTGCTGTAACTGTAGCAAGCTAAAAAAATGCTTACCAGTCCCTAAGAAAATTCCGCTTATAATCTGTTTATTACACCAATCTACTGGTTTTATAAGCCAAATGGAGCGTCAATTCCATGAGTCAGGGTATCTCTCGGTGACATTTTAACCCAAACCCTTCCTCTGGGAAAAAAAAACAGCCCATAAGTAGACTTCAGAGGAATTCCTCACTTCACCTCACACCCTACTCATGGAATGTATACGGGGGTCAAAGGGCAACAGGCTCAAGGGGAAAACCAACTCATGCAGTGGCGATGAAGTCTTATTCAAACAAGCTCCCAAGGCTAGATGCAGTGCTGAAAAAGACAAGCCTGTAATTAACATATTCATCAGCAGGCACAGACATGACCTGTCATTTACTCTTTGTATGTTATGGTTAGGATTCAATTACTGTTGCATGATTTTTAATATAGCTAGCTAGTTTAAGCACGTGGACCAGTTATGGCAAAGGTTCTACAATCCTGTCTTAATTTCTTACTTCAGTGCATGATATAGCAATGCATCTTTTTTTTGCTTCAGAGTGGGTTATAATGGTCAGTAATGTAACATTTCTGTTTGTTCTTGTGTGCTAATAAGAAGTAAAATAAAAGATGGGTGGTTAATGTTTGCAATCAATGATGTTTTTTCTTGATAATAGTAACCAGAATCTTTATAACAAAACCTATGCATGGTCTCCACTACACCTCTGAAGGAGTACTGTGGCATCTGGCACTGAGACAGCAGTGCTCAATGCTCGATAGGATTGAGATCTGAGACATTTTCAGGCCAGGTCAACACCTTGAACTCTTTGTCATGTTCCTCAAACGATTCCTGAATTTTTGCAGTGTGGTATTGTGCATTATCCTGCTGAAAGGCGCCACTGCCATTAGGGAATACTGTTGCCATGACGGGAGAGTACTGGGTCTGCAGCAATGTTTCGGTAGGTCATACTTGTCAAAGTTCCATCCACATGTATGCCAGGACCCAAGGTTTCCCAGCAGAACATTGTCCAGAGCATCACTCCGCTTCTGCCTGCTTACCTTCTTCACATGCATCCTGGTGCCATCTCTTCCCCAGGTAAGCGACGCACAAACACCCAGCCATCCATATGATGTAAAAGAAAACATGATTCATCAGACCAGGTCACCTCCTTCCATTGCTCCATGGTCCAGTTCTGATGCTCACGTGCCCATTGTAGGTGCTCTGAGCAGTGGACAGGGATCAGCATGGGCACTCTGACCGGTCTGCAGCTACGCAGCCACATACACAGCAAGCTGAAATGCACTGTGTGTTCTGACACCTTTCTATCATAGCCAGCATTAACTACTTCAGCAATTTGTGCTACAGTAGCTCTTCTGTGGGATTGGATCACTTTAGGTAGGTACTAAGCACTGCACACCGGGAACACCGCACAAGACCTGCTGATTTGCAGATGCTCTGACCCAGACATATAGTTATGCCAATTTGACCCTTGTCAAAGTCACTCACATCCTGACCCTTGCCTGTTTTTCCTGCTTCCAACATCTCAACTTCGAGAACTGACTGTTCACTTGCTGCCTAATATATCCCACAATTCTTGACAGGTGCTACTGTAACGAAACAATCAATGTTATTCACTTCACCTGTCAGTGGTTTTAATCTTATGGCTGATCAGTGTGTATAAAGTCACATTCCGATTACACATGCCTACAGCGTCACCCATATAAAACATTCTATTTATTTATTTATTTATTTAACTGTATTCTACCTTACTTCCTTAATTGATTTTTATCTGTGTACTTGTATGCAAATCTGCATCACAGATCACACCGCATTATATTATTTCTGTAACTGCCTTAAAGTGCTTTGCATCATATTTGCATATTATGGAATAACAGCAAGGTCTCACAAGTACACACTGATAGGAATTTGTTCCAGTAGATATACAGAAATTGTTGCAAATGCGCCAAGACCCCGGATTTAAGCGTGTAGCTTTTCTTAAAACTTCATTCACATGAAATGAATGCTGTTGCACATTACAATTCAGAGATGATGCCAGAATGACAATAAGATAGATTATGAAATATGATAATGACAGGATGATGATTAGCTCGTATCATCAGCTAGTAAACATTATCGCTGTGGTTCTGAGTTAGAGTTCATATGAATATGATTCGTTATTTATTGTACATTTCAGCTGTCTATGTATATCTGTGTGAGATATTGTAGTTGCCGTAATTGTATAAAAACTGAAAAAGAGGGGACAGTGTTTGAAGCTTGCAAGTAAATTTTCCATAGCTACAAAAAGGCCCTACAAAAAGCTAGAACCTTCAGAAGTTTTTCTATTTAAATAGTTCTATGTACAAACCTATAACAGTGTTTTCATAAATATTTCCAGGCAGAACTCTTTTAGGACCATAACAAAGCCAAAATGCACATCAGTATCACCAGATGATGCTGAATTTTCTGCAAAATAGTGTAAACTAGACAGATCACTTCCTAAGAATCTTGTAAACGAACTTAAATGAAATTAAATTCAATTAATTGCTATTTTATTAAAGAGAGAAATATTTAAATAGTCTGAAAAACAAGATTTTTTTTGTTTTATATATATATATATATACTTATTTTATTTATGAATAAAAACCTAGTTGTTATCTGATCGATAATAATTTAAACCCAATGAACTGACTATGCATTTGTGTTTCCTCACATGCAGTAGATTACTGTAATTAGAATATCACAGTATATTTTATAATTGCTTACGGGCACATCTGGATGGTCTTAGAAAGAAGGGTTCCTTAAGAGGTCTCTGTAGAGTTGAAGGTTCTTCACTCTCTAAAGAGTTTAAAGAACTTAAAAACTTTGAAAGGTTTTTAAAGGTGACAAACAAATAAACTAAAATCCTTAAATAAATGTTTGTTTTATGTCTCTTTAAGCTGATTATTTATTTGTCATACATGTCTATTTCAATTATGCCCCTTTATTGTATCAATTTATATGTATTCTACATTTAATTACTTTTCATCTGTTATTTAAAAAGCAATCCAGTTCTTTTTACTGTGCTGTTTTTTGTCACATGACACACATTGAAATGTACTTCACTGAATTAATATAAGTGATATGTAAATCAGATATTATTATTATTATTATTATTATATGGCATGTTAGTTTGTACAGCAAGTTAAATTAAACAAAATGATGGGAAACCTACTTAAACAATACATGTAACTGACAAAACAAGAGAAATCGTAGTTTTGAATACTTTGCCCAAAAAAGTTATGAATGAAATTATCATAGAACATTAGAATTTGTGGCATTGTGTGTTTATTTATTTAGAAATTGTCTTTCAGCATGATTTATCGCAGTAAACGGATTATACAAATATTGCATACGGAATTATTTACAGCTATCAAATACAAAGGAGTCCAAAAGTCTGAGACCACACTGAAAATCTTTTTTTGTTTTTTTGTTTCATTTAAATTTGGAAATAAACTGAAAGTTTTAGAATTTTTAAATATTTGTTCAATATCTTGAAGATTCTACATTATTTCTAGGTCACTTATTAAATGTAAGTAAATGTGATATTGACCATGTTAACTGCTTTGTACAAAAGCTCAGATTTTCCTCATGTCTAATCTGTTCTACTGAATCAGAACTGTGATCAGACGACTCTGAATTTGACCTAAAATGGATCATAAGGTTTTGCACAAACTTGTGGAGTCCATGCCAGCTCGAGTGCACACTGTCATTAAAGCAGAAGGGGGAAAGAGCAAATACTAAGAAAGTCTGAAATGCATGAAAATATTTCTAAGATTCTACTTTCACTCAGGTTGTTGTCAATAATATCATTTGTAATGATGTTTGCTTAAATTAGGAAAGAATCATTTTCACTACAGTGTTCTTAGACTTTTGGATTTCACTGTGTGTATTATATAAATAATAGTAAACAACAGGAAAAAACTGTGCAGTATTCTGGCAATATTTTTTTAAGTCACATTTCAGTGTACCATTGATTTGTGAGTAATGGTTCATGATTTGGTTAATAAAAGTCTCTGGTTCTAAAAACCCTTGCTCTTCACATACATATGTTTTCCTCTATAGGTATATTGCCAAGCTGCAGTGCTCCAATCCCCACAGTGCCATGTGAATTCCTGTACACTCGTCCAGCCAGTAGTATTTTGGTCCTTTAACCAATAAGTGATCAGGGGTGGACCCGAGAAATTCCACAGTCCCAGTGTCTCTGCTTTGACCTTGACAACCCCAACCCCCCCTCTGCTCTGATATCGTGCCTCCTGAGCATCATGGGTAGTCTACCCAAGTGCACAGATTTCTAAAAAGAATGGATCAGGTCAGTGCTAACTTGACCTGCTGCTTGTCCAGCATAACGCAAATAAAAACAATTAATTAATTTGTGGATTAACTCGGGATTAAATTGTATGAGAGCACCTGAAAGCAGACCTTTGGGTTTAACTGAATGTCAAGCACATCTGAGCTCTTGTATTGCAGCTGTAGAATATATGTAACTGAGCTCATATATTTATGAAATCCATCACTGTAATAAATCAACTGAAGTCCCTGTTTTTGTTTTCAGCTATGAACCGTCTCAGCCTGTCAGTTACTAGTATTGTGTAAGTTTGTTGCAAAGCATTCCCTTTGTTTCATAGTATTTCAAAATCTCTAAACAAATTAGGTAAAGAAGCTCCAACATCTAATTATATTACAACCTTTGTGCCTTTTAGCCTTGCTATTCATTATCATACGTATTTCCAGCTTATTTTTTTTCACATAACTAGCAAGTTGTTCTACAAGAAATGATCAACACAGACCTCACAAATTAAATCAAATAATGTCTCAAACAACCAGCTTATTTAATGCGAACAGATTATTGTTGAAATGCACGGGATATGTTTAAAGGTTTCACTGTATCATATCTTCATCACAAAAGAACCATAAAATATTTTTATGTAATTTTGATGCCCACAGTGCCAATTTGTTGGCTGGTGCTGTATTTTTCAATACTGCCCAAATGTCACAGGGAGACATTGTTATTGCTAGCTACAGTGTTGTTTAATCAGAGAATACATTTCAACAATCTAAAACATATTTCACCATTTTCAATAATGTTCAGTGTCGTATTAATAAGAAATATGATAAAGATGTAATGGAGACATTGGCGCAAACACTTTGTTGAAAGTCCTAGAATGCATTGAGAGACAGCTCGACTAGTTAGCAATCTACGAGATGATTGTGATGGACAAATTAAAGAGCCGCTGCATCACTCTCTTTAGGTAGAGAAGAAGTGAGGGCTAAATCCCACTGAACCACTATCAGCTAGTAGTCGAATGGCATTGTGGGTAATGTAGGAAACTGTTAACCAAAGTGAAAATAGACCAACATGTTAATTAAAGAAGTTTAAACTAAAAAGAAGTCAACTCAGAATTTCCATTATAAAATATTGGACACCACTGAAGACCATATGTTAATTATAAAGTCTATGCAAGTCATTTAGGGTGGATATTTTTCTTTATTCCCTTGCAAATCCCCCTTGATGTAATAAAATATCAGTGAATTAGCACCAAGTCATTTGAACAGTGTGATTCTGACTTCGTAAGCACACAGGAAGCAAATCAAGGACTGGAAAACACATCATACAAATCACGATGATATAAATTCAAAGTTGGAGTTCAGTTGTTTTATTAGCGACCTGGCAACCCTAACCTGACTGACGGACCCAGTTCACTAATCCTTTTTTATTTAAGACACTAAAACGAGATGTAATTTGAAACACTTGTCACATAAACATGTTCACGATTTTCAATCTGTTTTTAATGTTTATTGTAATTGCTGTAACTTTAACAGGCCTAAACTATTGTTTTCCCTCCACAGCGTCTCATCATGGCGGCGATTTCACCACACAACTGACTCGTATCTTTCCGAGCACTTTTTAACTGATTGCCTGCCTTTTTGCTCGGTTATTACTTGTTATAAAAATATTTATTGACCTCTTTATCATACTAAAACTCATTTTCTTGCCTGCTGTGCTTAGTGTAGAAACTAGAAGGCGGCCATTTTGCCTGCGCGCGAGAAAAACACTCGAGAAGCCACAGCGCAGCCTTATGGTCGCGAGCGTAGGTATGGAAAAGAAAATACCAAATACGGTTACAACGCCGCCATCTTGAATGGGGCAAGATGAGCTCACTGAGTGAGCTCAGCAAAGAATTTCTCAAAAAATGCTGCTACACTGTGCTGGTATAAAATAGCCAAAACACACAGACAAGACAACAGGTAATCGCTTTTCATACTTGAAAACAATATGTGTATTAGCATTTTGAACATAGAGTTATCAGAGTGAACCCGCATCTCTCCATCCCACTTGACCGCTTCCAATATGGCGGACGATTTGACGTGTCACAGTCAGCAGGCATCTATTTTTATTTATAGCTATGGTCGCGAGGCGCGTTGAGTTAATTAAATAGGGGGAATATGAGGAAATATAGATATACAGCCTATCTCTTTATGTCTCTATGTGCTTCTTCAATATATTGAAAAGTTGGTTTACATTCCTTCTAAAACAATCAGGTCGTCGTCGTCAGTAAATTAGAAAACCCGGAAGCGAGCGTTTTTTTTAGTTACCATGGCGACAGTTATCTTAACATTTCTGCTGAACATTCGACCACTATCACCACACTTTTTAAAAATAATTATTCGTTTAGCAAACTTTTTAAACTGTTAGTTAGTTCTCGTTATTTTCCAACTTTCCCATTTGTATAGAATTTTCCTGTAAACACTTTTAGTTGCCAAACTGTCATTCAGAGTAACGGTCAGGAAAAACTACACATTAATCTCGGTGGCCTATTTATAGAAATGATTGCACTGCAGCGACGCCTTGTGGCTGAATGTGGTAACAACAGCGCTACTCTTACCATGAAAAGAAACAAAAAAAATTAATACCTCAAATGAAAGTTGTAATTCTTTCCACTGTATTTCCACCAGTTTTTTTTTTTTTTTTTAAGGATATAGGTCAAAGATGTAAAAAACCTTATTTGTCTTCATTTTACAGAAAAATTATTCTTCATTTAATTAAACGATGATATAATGTTTCACTTTTCTGGTTGGATAAAACAAGTAAACATGCAAATTACAGCTTTGTATCGCTCCGTTTCCGAGTTATGAACTTAGTAATTAAGTTAAATTTGAACAGAAATGCATCTTTAATTAAATTTAAAGTTTCACGTCTTCAGAACTAGACTAGCTAGAGTAGCATCAAACTTTCAGGAATAATTTTGTACATGCTGTAGATTACAGTTAGATGTATAGATACCTTAAACATCACTCACTAGTAAACAGCCTACAAAAACCTGAGAAATAAAAAAACAAACAAAAAAACAAACACTTTGAGAATGGGAGTTCATGCTAAACTGTGGAATTATTAGGTAGGACACAGTTTCAAAAATGATTTCAATTTAATCTGTATCCCCTGGGGTACTCATAAAAACAACAGGAATTAAAAAAGTAGGAGTTATTTTTATCGTATATGGTGTATTAGTTTTCATTTATGGTGTCACAATGGTGGAGGTGGTTGTGGTTGGGACCGGAGACCTTGTTCTATGGTCTAAAAGCTCAGGTTGGGATCATTATCCTTCAAAGTTTTCTTTAGATCATAATTACAGGCTAGGGAGAGGCACCGGAGGCCAGTTTCAAGTTTGGGGAAAATTAGAAATCACATTTGGGCTTAGTATGAAAAAAAAAAAAAAAAAACTAGAAAAGAAAGAGATTGTAAGGATATGAGCAGTATATACACAACTGTATTCAGCGTTGTGCCTCACTTCACTCTGTTCACACGCAGTGGGTCTTGAGTTCTTCATATGCTACCGAGACGAGTGTCCTGGTGGCACAAGCAAAAACAAAAAAAAACCTTCTAGCAAATCTACATGAGCGATATGTAGACCGTACGCAGAAAACTGGTCACAATACAGACTTTACCAAACTCTATAGATTCAGTTTGGGGTCAGATTTTGGAGAATTCTGCCATCTATCCTGCGAGTAGGACCGATTCTACTGCACAGAATTTCTGCAAATACAAAAAGACAAAAAGGAATTTTATTACATTACATCTGACCAAAAAATAATACTGTGTATACAATTACTGTGTAATGTACTAAATGTATTAAAAATGTGGCGGCACGGTGGTGAGCACTGTCGCCTCACAGCGAGAAGATCCTGGGTTCGATCCCCGGGTCACCCAGGGTGCCTTTCTGTGTGGAGTTTGCATGTTCTCCCCGTGCATGC
>JAQQZR010000009.1:18234813-18247962 GCA_030068235.1 Notoglanidium macrostoma
GTCTGTGTTGGCCCTGTGGTGGACTGGCGACCTGCCCAGGGTGTACCCCGCCTCTCACCCCAAGATGCTGGGATTGTGTAAACATCGTGTCATAACTTTGAAAAACGTCTGAAAATTTCGACTTCTAACATCGTCAGTACCTGAAGAGCAGGACGTTTGTGTGGAATTGTCTCTCTAACATGTGAGAATGTTAGTTGTGTTGTTTTTGGACATTAGTGTTCATTAAGCTCTTATAAACACACCTGATTTAACTACCTAGCATATTATTAGCTTTATTAGCTGACACTACCTACAGTATATAATCTTATGCTGGGTTAATCTTCATAATCATGAAGGTAGGAAAGAAGAACAACCATCCAAATACACTTCCTGTTTTAGTGATTAACGTTGTGAGACTGAACATTGATTGGGAAATATAGATGCCAAGATAAACTAGCTAATGACGGATAAACTAGCTATTAACTAGCATATAACTCTAAAGCCTTATATAAAGACAATATAAAGGCACCGTGACGGTGGAACTGAGACAGAATTATCTGAAATATCAAGGTTTACCTCGGGTGTCGAAGAGAAGACTTAGCATAATAGACTAAGAGTCTTTTAGCATGACTTTACATTTATTACACTTAGCATTGATGTCCGTGGACTGTTGAAGTATAAACGACTCATAAACTAAAGTTGACCAAAAACTTCAACTTATAGAGTCATCTATACCACAAGAGTGAGATGTTTGTGAGGAATCTTCTCACTAATATGAGAAACACATAACACTTTTCGGTGAATTGTGCCCCGTTAGTGTTTTTCCCGCTCTAACACACTTCAATGAAATGATTAGCTTTGTAAGCTGAGCCACTATCAGGAATAGAATAAAGCCTTTGGAGAATATATAGCTGCCTAAATGAATAAAGTGCTTGTGTTGTTATAGATCACCAATAATAAACACAGATCACAGACTCACACCGCTTACCATAAATAGACAGAAGCGCTGTACGCAGGCCGTAGGTGAGAGCTGAAGCGTCTGCCCCCTTTTTCTGTCCGAGACCATGCGTTGTTTTTCTAACACCCTCTCTCAGCGATGGCGTCTAGAGCGAGTAATGAAATCGCACCCCCGGCCGAGTGCAACATTAAGTGTTAGAGCCGAAATGAACGGGGCTCTTCCCCACAGAGACGCGCTGCGGCGACTGCCCAGAACCCGAACATGTGTTATTAGTCCGAATATGAGCATTACAGTACATTACTCAGTATTTCCAAAAATCACAGAGTCAGAGCATTCTCCCAGTCCACCAATTACCAAAAGTTCTGGCACCCAAAACTGGATATGTGCCTTTCAAATCATCCACTAGTTCAGTGACAAATGATCCAGCGGTATGGTTTTTGGTACCTACTCAACATTGGGACCAACGGGAACTAGAGGTAATCAGGGTTAGAGCTAAAAGCACCAACACACCAATATCAGAAAATAAACTCAAGAGCAGCATCATATTGTTCATTTTAATCCTGAAGTTCTATTTCTTGAAATGTGATTTTTTCCTAATCTTCAGTTGGTGTTTTGGTGCTCCCGTGCCCACTGTAGCATCAGATTGCTCTTCTTCGACAGGAGTGGATCCTGATCTGGTCTTCTGCTGCACTGGCCCATCCCCCTCAAAATTCAACATGTGTGTTATGAGATGCTTTTCTGCTCACCATGTGTGTAAAGAGTGGTTATTTGAGTTACTGTAGCCTTCTGGAAAGCTCAAACCAGTCTGGCATCTGACCTCTCCCATCAACAAGACCGTTCTGCGTGTGAGACTGTTGTACACAAATACTTCCAAAGATCTGCAGTCTCAAACTCAAAGTACTCAAACCTGCCCTTCTGGCATGCCCAACAACCATGCAAAGGTCCCCTCGAACATTTTTCTCCATTTTGATGTTCATTGTCAATATTAACAGAAGCTCTTGACCTGTATCTGTATCTGATTTTATGCATTGCACTGCTGCTTCATGAATATTACAACATTAGAAACATTTGATCACTGAAAAGCATATTAGTATGTCTTTATTTTATAGCAGATACAGTCGTGTATCATTGCTGCTTTTAAATTAGGAATATTTAATAAAGAAAATTTGCAGTCTACAGTTACATGTCATGTCATGCAGCTGTCAAGGCACATCCATGTGACTGAGCGTGATGCACTCCATCACCAGACTGCTCACTACCACTGCCATTCGAGGGCCAAGAGTTTCTTTCCTTAACTTGCTATGGCAAAAAAAGCTCACTATGTATCAGTTCAGTGCTGCCACGCTCTACAGTGACGTCTTTACACCAACACAATAAATACTGATTCTCGTTGTTCGGCAGGGATGCTTGAGCAGGGGGGCGTTCAGTGAAACATCCAAGGTCGAGACTGAGCCTTGAGGACATACAGTCGTGGACAGATGTTATTGTTACGGGTTTGTCATTTGATGCTCTCAGGATCCATCCAAATATTTGGATGGAGTTGGAGATGCAGTGTACTTGATAATGAGATGATTGGAAATACTGGCGTAACTTGAGCACATCGCTGTGACTGAAACTAGAGACCTGTTGATAAGCCAGATTTAGAAAGAAGAAGAACAAAGCCTTTATTCATCACAAATCTGTACATTGCACTACAGTGAAAATGTCCTGTAGTGATCATTTGTTTTACGTCCTCAATAAACTAGCATGTAGATCTGTTGAGAAGAAGAAGTCAGCGTTTTGCCTTAGGTAGTTCCTCATGACTTTTTGGATGTACATGACAATGTCACATGTCTGATTCGTATTTCTGGATCGACTGCCTCGGGTAGTTTGTTCCGACTTTTAAAGTGTCCTGTTTGAAAATGGCAGGGGCAAAGAATGTATCTATTGCCCTAAAAAAAGAAGCACGTACACACGTTTCACAAATTATTCAAAAGGTCTCAGTTGAAATATGTAAAGGAGTATTATGGCAAAAAGAATCAAATCTAATTTATATAGTTTTTCACTTAATGTAGTTGAACAGCAAAGAGATGTTAAAATATGTGTATATCATGCTTTTTTAGTGTTACCCTAAAGTTTCCAGGCTAATGTAATGGATGTCTGTGTCACCTAATGGGCATGTATTTATGGAAAATAAAATTGGTGAGACAGACCTCTGTAACAAGTATTTGAAACACTTGATACCAGATGCACAATACAAAAGACGGTGCAGTGAACAATGACACACGGAAGATATAAAAAAATCAAAGTAATCAAGTACTAACACAGAACAGGTGAAAACAATCAGGCAACAAACCAACAGCAGGACAGGGGTAGAGACAGGACTAGAACAGAAACCAAAGCAAACAAAACCACATGATGCATCCATCACACCCTCCATCTAACGGACACCAAAAAACATCTTGGGGTGATTGTGAAATTCGTGTAAATTTGATTTGACGCCAAACTATTCCTTTAATCTAACAAGATCTTAACACGTTAATCTCACATATTGGCCATAAACCTGGAGTCTTTCCCAGTAATGACACTAAAATTAAGACAGCGATTGAGAGATGACTCATATGAAGCTCTACTTGTGTGTATTTCAGTGCTGAAACAGGAACGACTCCACCTAACAGCCACACAGCCACATCGCCCTCAGACTTACACACCACCAGCTAGCCGAGATAAAAGCATTACACGGCTGACTTTATGGAATTAAAGGTGATACCAAATGACTTCATCCTGATAATGATAATCTGTACCCTTGTCTCCTCACGCAACTTACTCTAAACTTGAGTTTGGGGCTATTTTCTGCAAGTGCTCTGCTCTGTGATTTAAGCGTCTTTACGTGAAGGGAAGGGGCTTGTGGGGAACCTCGGCCGTTTCTCTCTGGCTCTTCTCTGACCACAGAGGCCTGGTGTGTTATAAGATTACTCTCTGCGCTCATATTAAACACAGGCTTGGAGCTTCTCCAGCTGCAGTTGGAACTTGAGTCCAAGCTTAATCACTGGCTGTTTTTCTAGTCTGCGCACTCGCCTTGCTCCACCATCTCCGACTCTCTGCACTGAGATAAAGTGAGCAAGCCTAGTGGTTGATATACAAATAAATAAAGTCACTCACTACATCAACTCCAATGACTCCGAAGAGTATTGGGTGTATATATAAATATATATAGTACGACACATTTCATGTTATTTATTGTTTGTCAGGATAGCGGTGTGCATATTAATATATTAATATAACTCCATTAGGGTCACAGCAGCATTATCTTGCATAATGGAACAGTGTGAGTAGCAGGAACGGGGTTGTCTGTCTGAAACCTGCAATCTTCCTCTTGATCCTGACGTAAATGAGCTCCAGGGCAACACCAATGACTCACAACAGCAGAAAAGGATAGTGATGTCCCGAGACGGAAACGTTTCTCCTGATAAGATTACGTACAGGGATGCTTCTCGGTTATTTCTCTAACTAATGCCCTTTAATCTTGGCCACTGACTTTTTCTGGACTGTGTTCTTTAACCTACCGCATTCCTTACACCACTATGGGATTTTAAACTGACTTCATGTGACACTTTAATTGCTAACAGATTTAGGGCTTTCCCACCGATGGGGGTGAACACTTATGCAGTCACACATTTTATTATAATTTTTATTTATACTTCAGTATTATGGAGTATTTTGTGATCCGTGATGTATAATCCCAGTTAAGTCCATTTCATTTCCATGGTGTAAAAGTGGAAAAGTTCAAGGGGGGTGAATACTTATACAACGCACTCTAGATTAGATTCAGAATGTCATCTGAAACAAGTTCATAAGGATTTGCATTTAAATGATTTGGGGTGAAAAACACTTATTAGCTATTATTAAAAAAACTTGTATAAAAACGAATGAATGAGAGACTGCAGTCAGGGTCATCTGATCAGACTTCCGTTGGAATATTTCATAATCCGTATCTAATCTGGAACATCTTGCTTATTATAGACTTGCTCAAATATAATTTACCCTGTGACATGTTTTGTTTTTTCCCCCGTCTCATGAGTTGTGGCGATCAGAAAAGGGAAGGCAGAGTCAGCGGGGTTTCTATGGTGTTTAGCCTTCACGTGACAGGTGTAGTTTCCATGGTACTTTTACCACCCTGAGTTGCTGTTTTACGTTTTCTTCCAGCACTAGGTGTAATTTTGAAGTTGCACGGAAAAGCAAACCATACAAAAACTCATTCAGCGCTTCAGTATATATGAAGAAATCAAATCTGTGATTTTTTACAGCAAAAAGAAAATGACTACAATTAATTCATGTAAATATGGGATGAAAAATCAAAATGAACATTTTACTTATTTTTACCGTGTTAAAATTAATATTATTTTTCAAGAGCTCACAAAACTAGAAAAAAAAGAAGTAATGTTTACTTAAACTGTATTCAAAAAAATGTTTGTACTCAATTTGCAGGATTTCACTTCTGATTTCATTTTGAGAGTTATGGATGGGTTGCGTTCAATATTTCTTGCTTTAAGGCTTTTGTGTTATGACAGGTTTTGAAAGATCAAGTGTTTCAGTAAAGTTTTCTTGGTTCTCCCTCTTTGTGGTTCTCAGTCAGGTGTTTATGTGTGTGTGTGTGTGTGTGTGTGTGAGAGACTTAATCGTCATGTGTTCTTCCAGTTCAGGCTTTATGAAGTCTGATGTAAGTGAATTTACATACCTATTTGAGTGCGACTTCAGGTTGAAACCAGCAGGCTCTGGGACACCATCAGACTTAAAAAGATGAACATTTGCATTCACACATATGCATACGCTCGGTCTGATTTCGGGCCGTCCCAGACGAAAGTTGCGCAATGGTTTATTAGATGCCTGTGGGACAATGTGGCTCGCAATAAACGTGTACGATCGTTGAGATCTCAGACTCTAGGCTCCATTAAGCGCCTTCCTTGTATATCGGCTTGTGAAATTTTCTCTATGGTTGACTTACTGACTTTTATTAGTACTATTGTTTTTTTTATTGTTTTTATTTCATTGCATTGCACATCCTGCTATGGCAGGAGTCAGAACCAGAGAATTTTACTCCTTATACTTGTATAATGGTCGTAACAACAATAAACTTAACTAAACTTAACTTGACTTAATTTAGCTTAACTTATAGTGTTGTGATTGATGTAGTTCATTTGAACCCTCTTGCACGAAGCAGAAAAGTAAAACCTTCCAAGTTTCTTGTATAATTTGTGCGATTTAGCTAAAGTTTGAGTAAAATTTACTGCTAGTTAAAATTATTTACATTTTTACGAGAATAACCCCGGGTGCCACGTAAACCTTACTTGAAACATGCTCGGCTATTTCTTTACTAAGAAATCGTAAAATACTTCTCTTGAGTAAATCTCATGCCAGTATTTTCTTTCTCAATGTATGCAGCTCACAGATCAGAACACACACACACACACACACAACAAGCTTTCACTTCTGGTGCTGCTCAATAGTGTAAACTCGATTGCAGGGTTTCAGTGTTGCATGCTGAATAAAATCAGACGCAGTGGATTTTAAACCAGGTTTAATAAGCTGTCCACAATATTTGTTACACCGTCGGCTTAAAATGGCTGTGTTAGATTCACCCTGAAGTAATAGAAAGCCCTGATTTCTTATTTTTTATTTATTTTTATTTTTTGGTTATAATAATGGAATTAGAAAATATCTACCGAAGGCAATATTGTCATTCAATTTGCTTTTGCTGTTTATATTTGGGGAATAAAACACTTTAGGTAGTTCTGTAGAAGACAAAACAAAGAACAATGCCTTTGCAAAAAGAAATAAAGTCCTTATCTTTATTGAAAAGAACATTTAGAGACATGGGTAACACACACACACACATCCCGTACTGTAGGTTTTATTGGACACTTTGTTCGTTCTCAGCCTAAACAGCTAGGCACAGCGTATTCTCTCAAAACGTTCTTCATTCAAAGGAAATCCTTTTGATGCCGAAAGATTTTGCTAAAATATTTGTCGATGTTAAGTTTTCTGTAAGGATGCATTTAGTTCACGTTTACGAGGGAAGGAGTCTCCGGTGTCAGCGCTTCGAGGACTTTTTAAAAGCGAGGGAATGACTTTTTGCTAGAACAGAAGCGATACTAGGACATTTCGCAAACACTAAGTGTAACTCTAAACGGATAAAAATATGACATGTCATTAATAATTAAACAAATTCCTGGCTAATTGCTGTGGTATAAAATCCCTAAAACACATCATGATATGGTGTCATAAGAAAATAATCAACGTCAAGGTGATAACAGGAACTCCACTTCTTGACAGGCCGCATCACGCCACATCATCGTTGATTATTTTCCTATAACAGCACAACGTCTTTTACAACCTATTTAACATTGTCTTCTGAAAGTTTGTGCAGCTTCACAGTTTTGATGGTGATGTGGAAGTGATGTCACACAACACGACCAAATTCTCTCATCTAATCACATTTTGGGGTCAATATAAACTGCTAACTGCTGCCAGTATGTTATTAAGTTGTCATGGCTGTGATCGATGAGACGGCCGCTGAGATACGACAAGCCGGCTTCGGTTAGCATTTAGGTACGTGACTTTGCTGACATGCATGACAGCGTAACGGTGATATGAGTTTGTACATTATGGGCTTTTTGTGCTGGTGTGACATGTTTTTCACTCTGTTTTCCAAATTTGAGACCCACTCAACCCTGTTTGCTCGTGTCTTGTTGTGTTTTGCTGTAATACTCGCTTGTGTCAGTTATTATTCACTGAATAGTTGTGCAGGAGCATTTGGGAGTATATTTCATCTCAGAAGGCTAACATGGCTTAGGAGCAACATGGCTCTGGGAACTAGCCTTTTAATATTAGCCATGGTAGCTTTTTGAGAAAGTTTTCAAAGTATAATTGAAAGGAAGCCTTGTAACTACTGAAAGTATCATATTTAGCTTTATTTATCATTTTTAATTTGTCAGGATTACAAACACGTGTCCTTAGGATCAAATGTCACTCATAAAAAGCTAGCAATGCTAATAAGAGATGAAAGCCAGGGATGTGCTCTGACAGCTAGCTAACCGCCATTAATGTTAGCCGCCGTAGCGTCCTGTGAGTGAAATCCGAATGAGTGTTAGTCATTTAAGTGTGAGCTAAAATGGTTAACACTGAAACTGCAATTAATTCAGACCAATTGTTGTAAATGCTAAATGCACCTTTTTTTTTTTTTTAACATGTCACTGATAGGATTAGACACAGAACCACTGCTAATAAGGAATGCAAGCTAGAAGTGGGCTAGTTATCTAGCTAACTGCTTTTAGTATTAGCCATGTTAGCTTTTGATGAGAGAAATTTGATTCTAAGGACTTGGTCTGATCCTAACAACAGCAACAAAATGAAAGCTAACATGACTAACCCTAACAGTTGTACGTAGATAGCATACGCTTTTATATGTTACACTAAATGTTTCAGGTCTAGCTTTCATTGTCAGAGCTTTTCATGGGCGCATCGCTAACTTTCATTACTTATTAGCAGCTGTTGTTGTCCTTTAACCAGAAGCTTCTGTATGCATTTCACTTTGCTAATTTTCCTAGCATCTAAGCAGAGAAAATGCAGCGTCATTGGAAGCTACAATGAAAATGATTGTGTGGGCGGTAGTTGACGCTAATACACTCACACAGTGCTAAAGCCACATTTTTGCACTTAAAAAGCATTTTTAGACATTTGTGTTAAACTCATTCAGGGAGATTTATGCCATGAAATAAATGCCAGGTATTTAAATCTAACATGTCAGAGGTTAGAGGAAGACTTTTAGCCACAGAATCTGTGTACTAGCTAATGTGGGTTGTTACTGTTGTATACAATATATAATCATACCTGTGACAAGTGTGTGTTAGCTAACTAGCAGGAAATAGCACAAATAGAGAATGCGGATGTGTTTCTAATTTGCATATTATGACAATTGATAACCCCTGGTGTTTTAAAGAGTTAGAAATAAAGGTGTGGCTTTGCTGTTTTTAGTAGTTTCCTGAGCAATAATAACAGATTAGTGAATTGATTAATTAATGAATAATTCCAGATAAATCAGATTAATGGTTTAAAAATTGAACAAAGCCTTTTTTTTAATGATCTACCCTTTTCCCTGTCTCGCCCCGTCTGCCAAAAGGACCCATGATCCCGAGCGCTGGAATTCTCTAGAACACTTAAATGGCTGTTTGGAGTCATGTGTCATCCATTAAAGTTTCCGATGCCACAATCCATTTCCAATGCACTTAGATTGAAAACCCGTGTCTTTACTAACAAAAAAGGAATAAAAATAAAAAGGAAGTCGGCTGGGAGGGAGCAGTAATTAACAGAAAGCAACATCTTTGTGAGACTGAATACAGTGACGTGAGTATTATTTTTTTTTTTTCAGTTCATTTACCGTGTTTAGAAGCAAACGTTCAAAACAATGCCTGTCCTTTCATTTCCAAAACGAGAAACAAAAGGGGTTTGTGTGCAACTACAGGTTATTTATTACAGTTTATGTCTTTCAGTGTGATTAAATAGGTCAATCACGTGCCGGCTGGTGTGTGACCCTGCTCACAAGCTAACCCGACCGTCTCCCATCATTAAAATAATAATCTTGTCCAATATTATTATTCATTTCAGAATTAATAGTAATTTTACTACTTTTATTCGTGTTACTTAGAAATGTATTTTGGTTTATGTCGGATTGTAGCAATATAACAGGATTACATGCTGGATGGGAAACATCTTCGCTCTGCACATTCACAAACTCATTCACACCTAGAGGCAGTGTTTTTTGGGAGGTTACAGGTAACCCGAGAACCCGGCGGAAACACATACAAGCATGGGGAGCACATGTGACATTCATTTTTATTTATTGTAAATGCCCTACTACCTTTAAATGAACTGATGTTGTGTGTGCCACGCCTCTGTAGCTGGGACCAACAGGCAGGCCACACCTCTTTTACTGTCAGACAGGCACAGAGGCCACTCCTCTATTTTGAGTGAGACATATCAAGAGGCTATGTCACCTTTCCTGACACTAACAGGCCCAGATGCCACACTTCCTGACACACAAAGAGGCCACACCTTCACTGAGAATGACAGGCACAGAGGCCACACCTCCTTCACTAAGAGACAGACACAGAGGCCACACCTCCTTCACTAAGTGACAGGCACAGAGGCCACGCCTCCTTCACTAAGCTACAGACACAGAGGCCACACCTCCTTCACTAAGAGACAGACACAGAGGCCACACCTCCTTCACTAAGCTACAGACACAGAGGCCACACCTCCTTCACTAAGAGACAGACACAGAGGCCACGCCTCCTTCACTAAGCTACAGACACAGAGGCCACGCCTCCTTCACTAAGTGACAGGCACAGAGGCCACGCCTCCTTCATTAAGAGACAGACACAGAGGCCACACCTCCTTCACTAAGAGACAGACACAGAGGCCACGCCTCCTTCACTAAGTGACAGGCACAGAGGCCACGCCTCCTTCACTAAGAGACAGACACAGAGGCCACGCCTCCTTCACTAAGAGACAGGCACACAGAGGCCACACCTCCTACTCCTACAGGTATAGAAGCCACGCCTCCTTCACTGGGACTGGCCAGTGGCCAATGATATGTGGGTGGACATCATAACAAGGACACAAAAGTGAAGCCAATATATTTCTGAGGCCCTCTAGCTACTGTCTGCAGTGCAGTTTGTAACCACACTCATTCCTAGGTTACTAAATGTGAGAGCTGGCAATCTTTCATTTTAAGTTACATCTTCACAAATTATTTTCAGGAATAGAGTTCTGTCATGTTTTTACCATTACAGTTAACCCTTATATCTTTATTTTCCACCCTTAATGATTCATGAGTGGTTTAATTTATCTCCTGTACAGCTCTCTGTCACTGTTATAACACCACACTTGAGTGTTCACTCTGTGTTGATCCAGTACAGTGACATTGTAATGAGACTCAAACTGCTGCATACAGTAATCAATGACTGTCTGTTTCTGGGCCACGAGTCATGTGGAGAGCGACGCGAATGTTAACGTGACGGACACAGGAACCCTTCCTCCCTCCGCTCACCCCAATAGTTTACCAGAATATTATAAGGGACAGGGTTGGGGGATGGAGCTTTGACATCAACGGTGCACAGTAAACAGTGCAGATGGCAGGCCTAAACTCTACATGAACTCCGAGCACTTGGCTCTGCCTCTTCTTTTGGCCATGCTGCTCCAGAAGGGTGTAGACTTTAGTATGCTCAGGACATTAAGGAGACATCTGGAGACAGCAGGAATGTTTGTCTTGAATCCGAATAATGGCTGGTGGGAGATCAGGTGGTCGAAAGCAGGGTGAGAATTGTCAGGGTTAAGCTGTAGCAGATTGCATTACAGGATGAAGACTTTGCTTAATTATGTGGGACAGAGATAAAATTCCATCCCTGCAGTTTAATAGGTGGTTTCCAGCCGAGGCGTCATGCAAACAAAACAGCAGTGCCGCCCATGATACGCACAGTATAAATATACACATATTAAGATCCCGTAAGATTTTATCTCAGAACGCTGTCTTTAATGAGCGTCTGTTTAAAGACGACGAAAGCTGGATTATCGTCATTCTTGTTTAGATTACTTTTAACATCTCCGAAGCAATGGCTCTTTATAACTTTAATTTTCCATACTATAAAAAAAGACTTAAATAAATAGTCTTTTAAGTAAAGTAAATAAAAACAAACAAGAAATTAAATAATAAATAACATAATTTAAGGTTTCTGTTTACTTTTGAGCTTTTTTAATGCGCACATATCTCCTCGAAGTCCTTCTCTGACAAAAAATGTATTGTTTATTTATTTAGATAGATAGATAGATAGATAGATAGATAGATAGGGTGTGATCCATGCAGAGCTTAAGCGATTATGAATGGAGAGAAATGATTAAGCGGGTGGGTGTGGGTTTCTCATTTGTGTGATGGTGAGAGAAAGACTGTTTATAGCTGCTATAATGTAAATGATATCAGGAACTAACTTGGTTTAGAAATCGCTTGTGTGATATAAGAGGAATAAAACACTTTGGGACGTGCCGTTACAGGAAAATACTCCACTTTGATGTAGTAACAGTAACTCCACTTCGTCACACTCCCCTGTTGTTTATTATGTTATATAGCACACTGTTATACAAATGTTTGTATATTCCATGTCTTACTAAATTAAACTACATTATTTAAACTATATTTCTAAATGGGTGTAAACTTTGGAATCCACCATTAAGTTTATGTTAGTTCACTATTCAGCTTCATACAAGCTTGATAAAGGTTTATGGCAGTATTCATGATGTGTTAATCAGGGAAGTGAATCTTGATCACTGAGGTTGAACCTCGATGCGTTGCCAGTGCAGTAAAAATGCATAAGAAGCAACTACTATTGCTATATGATATGATTCACCCCATTGCGATGCAAGACAATGGAATTCAACACAATAAAGTGCGATGCAAAAGAATATTACGTTATGCAATTCAATATGATAGCTCGTCCAGACACACCTCCAATTCACACGAGACTTGGCCGAGAGACTCGACATGAATTGGCCAATAGGGATGCGTGATACTACTGACCTTCTTTTCAATCTGATACCATGTAATGCCAAGGCTAGTGACGTGAGTGTCAGCAGTGTCACTACTGCCTTTCTATAAGCTATGAGGAGCAGAGCAAGAAGATGAAAGGAAAAGCTCCTATTCTAAACAACAATTAAAAAAAATAAATAAACGAATAAAATGAAGTTAATAAAATCACTACTTAGAGGCAGAACCTGTTATCGATCTTTTAAGATGAGGATCGATTTTCAAACCTGAACCTTCAGTGTCGATACTTTGCTATTGGTTCACCCATACTTACTAAATAATAAAAACATAGAGCCTCAATAATTACATGTTAATACATCGGATTTTACTTATGTAAAGATGTAAGAAACAATGCAGCCTGAGTTCATCCTAAAAGTGCACACTTTTTAAAAATTGGTTCAATCACGGCGACATGGTGGTGCGGTGGTTAGCACTGTCGCCTCACAGCAAGAAGGTCCTGGGTTCGATCCCTGGATCACTAAGGGGGCCTTTCTGTGTGGGGTTTGCATGTCCTCCCCGTGCGTTTCCTCCGGGTGCTCCGGTTTCCTCCCACAGTCCAAAGACATGCAGATTAGGTCAACTGGCTACTCTAAATTGC
>JAQQZR010000009.1:18261296-18275896 GCA_030068235.1 Notoglanidium macrostoma
ATCGAGCAGCACTAAGGGCTTTCCTATAGCTCAGTAGGCTCTCCTTCCATGCTAATTTGAATACTACCAATTTAGTTACATAATTCTGGTTAATACTACCAGGTTAGCTACATTTAGGAGGCTACATAGAGTTTAAGGTGTAGATTGTAAATATTTATGAACATGAATTTAAAAACTTTCAGATGTCCTGTCAGGTTAGCTAATTAAACAGGCTACATAGTGTTAAAGTTGTAGATTGTGAAAGTTTATAAATGTTCATTTAAAAATCCTGTCAGGTTAGCTGACTTTTGCATGGTAGATAACGTCACAGCTAATGATGGGGAGCGTTTATGAATATAAATTTAAAAACCTCTCTAGCTAGATATTTAGCATGCTAGATAGTGTTCAAGCTGAAGATTGTGCATATTTATGATAATGAATTAATGACCCTCTCAGCCTCTCTTCCTGTAAGGCTAGCTACATTTTAGCAGGCTACATAGTACTAAAGCTAAAGATGGTAAACATATATGAATATTTTTTTTAAATCCTCACAGAAATCTCCTCAGGTTATTCCATATTTGCAATCTAACTAGCACTAGTAGTGAAGTTTAAAACCATAACACAGACATGTCAAGTTAGCTTATGTTAGCCAGCCAGCTAGTGCTAGCAAGGAAATCTTTCAACATTTATGACAGAAAAACCATTCGGAAATTCTCTCTTATGTACCACCATGTTACCATTGGTTCAATTCCTCATTAGCAGTGAAGAGTATGAACATTATTACCTACGACTTCTTCTGTTTTTTAACACTTTTGCTCCTTTAAATTTTCACTGACCTATTATCCAGTAACTTCATGGGAAACCATGCAAAAACATGAAGCTAATATTGCATTACTAGGAAAAGGGGTAGAAGTGCCGAACTGTCCACAGTTTCTTGGAATTTAGGAGGGTAAACTCTTACACAATATTAGTTTCATTAGTTTTATCAGTGATCTTTAAGTAACACAGTGTTCTCGAAATGGAGGTTAAAGAACACTGAATTTGCAGACGGAGATTAAGAAATAACGAACAGTTCGATCATTAACAGGTGCAGTGTAAGACACACACAATCTCTCTAGAAATCCCCTCGAGTCATTTAGATTGAACTTAAGACGATTGGATTTTTCCGACTTCCAGGGCATCGCCTCACACAGGATATGCGTCTTTATTGGAAACTGAGATTGAGCATGCTGATGAAGCGCTTCATTATTTCTTAATTAACACCTGTGTGTGTGGAGTGCTGGTGGGGGGCATCCCAGGGGGTGTGGTTCCACCCCTTACAGCCTTTCTTCCTCATCTCTCCCTCCCTCCCTATCTCTCTCCACCATTCCCTTCTGTATTTCTGCTGTTGTGACTTTGGAGGTGAAGGAGATTATAGAAATCCCCTTGTAGCTTTGGAGGGACCCTAACAAGTCCCCTAGATGGCCCAAGATTTCGTATGGTGTGGTGTGATGTGGATCTGAGCTCTCTCTGAGGACCTCCTTCATCTGGGCGGGTCTCTCACCAGCTCAGCCATGTTAACACACACACACACACACACACAGACTAGCATACCTCTCTCTGTGCGACCCCTCCCTCTTTCCCTTTACCAACAGTAACTCAACCTGTTTACCCAGAAGGTTGTGATGTGCTCTTTTGAGAACACCAATCCGCATGACGATCTGAGTTTTAGGGATAATAATCATTACGTTTCACATGAGACTTGGCAAGATTTGGCAAGACTTATTTTTAAGGTTTGTGCATTTCTCATATGAGCTAAAGCTTACCGCAATTAAGCTAGGCAGCTGAACCAGAGATATAATTCCATACTTCCTGTCACTCTCACTACTGGAGACATGGCCTCTGTGTCTGTTAATCTCAGTGAAGGAGGCGGGGTCTCAGGATCTCTGCATCTGTTAATCTCAGTGAAGGAGGCGGGGTCTCATGATCTCTGCATCTGTTAATCTCAGTGAAGGAGGCGGGGTCTCATGATCTCTGCATCTGTTAGTCTCAGTGAAGGAGGTGTGGCTTCCATGTCTTGAGTATCCATGATGTGGTGACAAACTTCAGCTGTAACAAGATGACTTTGCCATTAGTTTCCGGCTGGAGCACATTTTACAAGTTTGCTTTATTAAATGATCTCCTAAATAATTTCCTGATATTTTTGGAAATGAGGATGAATATACACTATATGGCTAAAAGTATGTGGACACCTGTCCATTACAATCAGATGTGCTTGCTGAGCATGTCTTTCCAAAACCTTGGGCATTAATATAGAGTTGGCCCCCCTTTACTACTATAACAGCCTCCACTCCTCTGGGAAGGTTTTCCACTAGATGTTGGAGCGTGGCTGTAGGGATTTGTGTTCATTCAGCCACAGGAGCATTAGTCAGGTCAGGCGCTGATGTTGGGTGAGGAGGTCTGCGGTGTAGTCGGTGTTCCAGTTCATCCCAAAGGTGTTCAGTGGGTTTGAGGTCAGGGCTCTGTTCAGGACACTCGAGTTCTTCCACCATCATCAACCTTGGCAAACCATGTCTTCATGGGCCTCGCTTTGTGCACAGGTTTGGGCCTCTTAGTTCCAGTGAAGGGTGATTGTAATGCTACAGCATACAACGACATTATATACAAGTGTGTGCTTCTAAATTTGTGGCAACAGCTTGGGGGAGAACATATGGGTGTGAGGGTCAGGTTTCCACGTACTTTCGGCCATAAAGTGTAAGTCACATAAATAAAGAATGATTAAAACAGCGATATGTAGACTCCAAGCAACAGCCACCATGAATTTAAATCAGAGATTTGATTCAGCAGTAATAGATTTACATTCTATTTTTGGATGAAGACATATAAACCAGTGGGTGTCGGTTACCCAGCCATATTTAATTCTATTAACTCTGAAGGTTGTTCGATGTTGAGGGACCACTGATGTAATTACTATGGCAGAGGTTTTGATGGTATAGTGTTTTAAGGACATAGAATTGCTGCAATATGATACATGTGTTATCTTTTTTAAATATATATAAGAGGTTACATGTAGGAAAGCCTAGCTTTTAAGCTGTTATTAAGACTTGCTCGAACTGTAGCCATTAAAAAGGATGTGTATGATTATTATAGGGGCACAAACTGAGGTTATATTAATAATACAAAATTGTAGACTGAACTACTTGTGCATGGCCCATTTTATAGATTGTATGATTTTTTTTTCTTTGGTAAAACTCAAACTCAAGCCAAAGTCCCAATCATATCATGTAGTCATGTAGTCAGTAAAATATCATTACTTTAAAATGCTAAATTATATTAGAAATGCCCAGAGCATGCTTTGAAAAAGCTTTGCTCTGGTGTGTATCTAATTACCGGGTGCATTTACGCTAAAATGTTCTTAAAATGCTATCAGTTTAACCATCAGCCTGTTCTGGCTCTCTATTAGCATGGAGATCTCTTGTTCATCCTCGTATCTGTCTCTCTCATTCTCTCTCTCTCTCATACACATCCTCAAGTAGCAGTAGATCTTGTGATTTGCTTAGAGCTATGATATTTTGCTTGACCTTTCAAACAGCAGCCCAGTCTTTCCTCTCTGAGCCCTCCTCCAGTCATAGGTTGCGGCGGCTCACCACGTGCCTCGAACCAGAGCATTACACGCCAGTCCAGTTTCACCACTACAGGATTAAATGGAATACACATACAGTACATGTGCATATATACACCCTATACACCATACACACTACTGCTACTGCCCAGATATACTGTACGGCTTAAATATATAGCTTCATCTGGGAGACTCGGCTGTTCACTGATTTACTACGAGATTGATTTATGAACCTGAGTTGTACACACACAACAGCATGCCGCTGTCTTACAATAAGAGTATTATTAGAACTATTGATTATGCAGCATACAAGCATGATGATCCATTTTCACCTGTACAACGTAAAAACATCCATCCATCCATCATCTATAGCGCTTTATCCATCTGGGTGGCGCAGAAGCTGGAGCCAATCCCAGCATCTTGGGGCGAGAGGCGGGGTACACCCTGGGCAGGTCACCAGTCCACCACAGGGCCAACACAGACAAACAGCCACACACGCTCTCATTCACACATATGGGCAATTTAGTTGACCTAATCTAAATCACAGTTTGGACTGTGGGAGGAAACCCATGCATGCACAGGGAGAACATGAAAACTCCACACAGAAAGGCACCCTGTGACCCGGGGCTCGAACCCAGGACCTTCTTGCTGTGAGGCAACAGTGCTAACCACTGAACCACCGTGCCATCCTACAGCTAAATACTGGATTTATATTTAGTGATTCATTTACATGTAATTATTTATTATTTAGTTAGGTAGACATCTTTATCCAAAATGACTTGCATTAGAGAATTACAATACAGTTAAGGCAAAGTGCCACAAAAAACATGTTCATATTGAGATATATCTTATGTCCGTAACGATTCAGGTGCTAATTTGCTGGATGCTGTATTTTTGTTACTCCTGCCAGACGCTAGCATTTGTCTTCTGCTTTGATCTCACAGGTGGACGCTGTTATTATTGCCAGCACAGTTACAGTTCTGTTTAATAGAAGGAAAGTTGCGCTGAGTTACGGCAGAGACTCAGAGGCTTGTTTGTGATCTGCAAGATGGCGAGTGCAACGATAGCACGAAAGAGTTGAAGCTTTGTAAGCTGGTGTGTTTGAGCAGAGTGTACAGATGAGGAAGTGAGAGAGCTGGACAGACTAAAGCACCGCTGCATCGCTCTCTTGAAGTAGATGTAAAGTGGTTGTGGAACTGCATTGCAGGCAACATTGAAACTGTGACAAGGACAACCACTGATTCCACTATGGTATGCAAAGCTGCAGCCGCACCACTTTATATTTCCAGTGGAGTTATCGTATTTCTACATTGGCTATGTTTCGTTACTGTTGAAATTTACTGCCATCTGCTTGATTTTAAGATGTAGGCATTGTGGAGTGCAGGCTTCCAGCAATGCCAAATGCCGTATCTTCCAACTTTAGCGAAAGTGAAGCTAATTTTGTGAATCCACCCAGTGATGGAAAGTTTTACGAGTTTTTCCTTGGCCCATGCCACACCTTTTCACCAAGTTTCACTGAAATCAGTTTGGTAGGTTTTGTGCAATCATGCTTATAGACAAACAAACAAGCAAACAGACAAAGAAACAGCATGAAAACATAGCCTCCTTGGCAGAGGAAAATATAGCTAAATATAACTGATAACAGTAATTTCATTCATGCTTCTCATTTATAGATGAATTAAAATAGCCTTTTTACTGTATTACATTCATTCATTTGAATGAATGCATGAATGCAGTCTCAAACTCCAAGGTTTAATAATAGAACCTAAGCGTTAATTAAAGTCAGGACTCAGGAGTGTCGACATTGTGTTTAACCACACAATTATCGCTCCATGTTACGGCCGTTCCCCTGCTGACTTGCACTTTTGTCTAAATTTCACATTTAACTCGTATTAAAAATGCAATTTTTTTGTAGACAGATCAATGCTCACAAAAACCATTGTATAATTTAAAGGTATTATAATGAACAATAAAAAAAACCGCGATGTACAAAGTATTCTTGAAATGAAACTCAGAAATATCTCATGTGTTATTTTTGGAGTTGAGCGTTTAAAAGCTTTGATTGCTCAAAGAGGACTTTATCAAACATGTGCAGATCAAACCTGATTGCTAAAGCTGATATTTTATTAGACTTCAACAGAACTGGCCTCTCAGAAAAACAACAGACCTGTTGAAACATAGTTTTGGTTTGAGTCTTTATGTACTGTATACTGAAAAATCAGAGCTTCTGAGTATGAATAGAGTAATAACCTTAAAGCTCAATTTCATATTTAGAGAACTGTAGATTTTATTTCAGGGCGCTTTCACACCTAATTAGTCTGTGGAGTCCAAATCCGAGCGAAACGCATACGATTTTGGCTTCCTTGCTGTTTGGTTTGTCTGAGGAGTGTACAGGGCTGAAAAAATATTTATAAAACTCTTCCATTCACTGGTCAGAAATACAATTACAGATAAAAAAAAAAAAAAGCATAAACAAACCTTTACATAATGCACAAAATCACCTGAGCACAGAGAGCCCTGAGCCGGCACTAAATAAATGATTACGTACAGAATTTATGTAAATAACTCATTTAAAGCATTTTGTGTTTTGCATCCAGAGTATTTTTTTATTCGGTCCAGATGTCCAGAACACGTGTCATTTCTTCAGCTCTCAGTTTTGTACCTCGTGGCCCAAAACACGCAACATTTTTGATTCACTTCCTGCACTCGAGTCGATTCAGTGTCAAACTGCTTTCTCTCTGCATTCAAAGCTTTCACATCCAGCCCAGGTGTTTTTAACCATACCTGAGCGCGTTCTCAACTGCCTAAAGAACAGCACAAAGGATTAGAAAACAGCAAATTAAAACCAAACAGTGTAAATGCAGCATATGTTGCGGCACCTTTAGCACCCAGGGGTTTTGAGCAAGGTGGTCTCGGGCTGGTTTCAGCTCTGGTTTGCTTTGACGTGAGAAAGCAGTTCAATTGCAGGAAGTGAGCCAAACATGTGTATTTTGGATTTTGGTGTTTACAATACAAGTAGACTCAAAAGACCACTCAGTCAAACCTCATCCGGGTAACACTGAATTATCGATAACGCAGATACTTCACATGAAGCTGTTGCTTTTACATTAATTGTAATTGGTCAATACCCTTATCCCGAGCAGCTTACATTTATCTGATTTATACAACTGAGCAGGTGAGGTTTAAGGGCCTTGCTCAAGGGCCCAACATTGGCGGTTTGGTATTGATGGGATGTGAATTCATGACCTTCTAGGCAACCTTCCAGAACTCATTGGTGACCCAACGTCTTAACCAATAGTAAGGCTGTAAATTTAAAAAACAAAGCAGAATTGAAGTGAACTTCCAGAAACGTCTGGAAAAAAACAAAAACAGTGTGGAGAGTAGCTCTTGCTGCAGAAGCTTCAAAACCAACCCATGCTTCATTCCATATGCTCACTTGTGACTCTTTGGTTGGCAAAGACAAAACACAGCCACATGTTACATACGTATATTACAATGCTAATATACAGGATCTGTTATTCACAGTTTAGGACATACTTAATAAAAGATGTCAGCTCACCTTTCCCAAAAGCAGTCCGGCAACATCGTAGGCTATAGATGTTAAGCTGTAAAAAATATTTTGGCAAAATATCAATTTAAATAATTTTTTAATATTTTTAGGTTTTCGTAAGATTATTCCGTGTGTAATGTACCGAAACCGGCCTTGCAGGCGGCCACGGCGGAAATATAAGGCATATTTGGCTGGATGGATTTTGAATGGATCACTAATTTGTAGAGATTTCGCTGCACAGAAAGCTAACAGGTAGTGTGTTTTCAAAGTAATGTGATTCTGGGAGTGTTAGCGAGGGTGAATCTAACCACTGATTAAATGATTGTTGGACCACATGAGCAGCCATTAGAGTATTTTTTTGTTGTTGCAGGTACGTCTGGATGGCAAGCCTTTAGCTATAAACCCTAATGTGAAGGGACCGTTCAGCTTTCACCGAAATCACAAATCACAGCAGACACAAATCAAGTGGACCACGTAATGAAATTCTAGGAAGTTCTCACTAAAATGGTATATTAGGTATGTAAAAGTACGCTGTGTGGTATTTAAGCCTGTTCCAGCACAAACCCGAGTAAAACGCCCCAGGGATGTTGATATTGTGCTGGAGCTGCATAATGACTCACATTCAGCTCTGCTGTGTTTTGCGACACTGAAATGGTTTTTAGTTTCAGTGAATCTGTGTGTTTCGCAGATGTTATTGGCATTCTGTTCTGTGTCACTGTTATTATGGGCATTAACTTTGGAGATGCAGCATGATAATTGCACATGTGCAGGTGACTAATTGAATTAGATAAGGCTTTGAGCAGGGCAGGAGAAACACAGGTTAATATCCTGACCGGAGATACAGTATCATGTTGAAATCTAAACGAATCAACAGCCAAATTGCTCTCGTTAGACACGCCATCACTGTAGATGGTGTTTTTTGCGCTAACTTCATGTTGTTTTTTTCTGAACAAACAAAGCAAGACTTCTGCTCCTTGAGAGTAAATCTGATAAATATTTGAAAGGAAATCACTTCTATAACATTATTATGATAGTTCAATGTGTTAGCTATCTCTCTTTCCCCTTCTCTCTGCATATTATTTTTAATTACTTTGGTCGGTGTTAATCTGAATACCATGCTCACGGCTCATTTTTTTCACCGAGCCAAGATAAATCTTGACACCGAGCTTGGCACCATGGCTAAAAAACCCTCTGATACCTGTAATGTGTCGACTGATTTTGAAGATTTCTGCAAAAGCATTTTTAGAAAATGGCAACAACAAGACAAATACAGTTTTCAGAATCAGTTTCGTGATTAGTTCCATTAAACAACCATAGCAGCTACGAACAGTCCTTCCTCACAAGTGTCTGTTTCTTGGAGTTAATAAAAGAGCAACAAAACGGCCTGTTATTTATCCAGAAACCAGAAGTTGCAAAATCCTGTGTCCTGAAGATTTTCCTGTGTTGGAAAACTTATTGAATGTTACAGTACAAAGACACTGGAGACTCCTTTAGTAAACAGTTCCCTACAGACACACCATATCAATGGGTATACATTTTTGAAAAGGAAGAAAATATTTCATAGAATGTGCGTAGGATGGATGTATTCAAATCCACATTTTTCCTATTTTCATAATTCCTATCACCAATTATTAATTTCTGTTAATTGATAGTGAAACGGTTGGTCTAATCTCAACTCATATTTCCCTCTTTTCTCAACTGGCGTAGTCCTGAATAGCTTTGATAGCAGTATTCACTGTTTTGATAACACTGACCTCAGAACGTGACAAGTCATCTGAAAAGTCAGACTATTTCAAATCCCACTAATGTCTCTGCAAAGAAAAAGAAAGAAAGAAAGAAAAAAAAACATCTTTCTGAGATATGCAGCAGAATCTGATGTAGTCAAGTCATTACAGAATCAGTCAGCTAATGTCAGTGAAAGGATTTAGTGGGTTAAGATTTAGTCTTATGCATGCTTTAAGAGGACAATCGGGCAAAAGTGTACAGGCTGTCTAAGACTTCTCTTTGCCATTTAAACGGCTGCGTCAGCGGCAGAGAAATGTTAGAAAGATAAATGAACTTGCAGCGTATGTTTCTTTGACATTGCACCAGACAGCGCGAGCTTTAAACACTTTTGTTAGAGTGCATTTAGCGGAGCTGAAGTCAAGAACATTGCACTAGCTGGCTCAGGCATTCCAAAATGGATAACAAGCTGAAACAGAATCCAACTTGGTGATGAAATTATCCTCAGCCAACAGGCTAGTTAGAGGGAAGTAACTTGCAGTATTTCCCTTACGCATATTAATTTACCAAGGAGGAGATTCATTTCAAAACACTCTACAGAGATTGTAGTTTTGTGGAGTCCATAAATAAAGCTACTGGGATTGAATACTTTTGGAATACCATACTTTTGGCTACTGGGATTGAATAGACCATGATACTGAATAATGTGATCCAGACATGACCAAGAGTGTAAATAATGATACAGAGATCAAGACATCAATACTGAAACCCAGACCTTAGATTTATGAACTCCGGACTAAGATTCTGAGTTTCACGACCGAGATCAAGAGACTGAACATAAAACCCATACTAAGACTGAGGACACATTTATGTAGCCTTAAAACTTTACAAGATCTACAGCATTGGTCACCAACCCTGTTCCTGGCCACCTGACCATCCAATCACTGCCTTTAGAAGTTCTTGATCAACTAAAAGACGTGGGTTTGATTTTGGCTGGAGATGAAACCTGCAGGAAGGTAGATCTCCAGGAACAGGTACAGGGTTGGTGACCATTGATCTAAAGTCTAAGCAGTGAGACCAAGACTGAGCAATGATACGCAATGACCAAGGATAACGAGACTCTAAATAATAAAACCAAAATCAATCTTCTGAGTACTAAGGCTCTTAATAATGAGCCTCAAATGAAGGTTTTGTATAATGAGACACAGACCAGATACCCAAACCTGAGTAATGATACCCAAATCAAGACTCAGAGTAATGACTCTCAGAACAAGACTTTGAATAATGAGACTCAAACTAGTTACCCACTTCTGAGTACATTTCCATTTAAAGGATTTAGCAGATACCCTTATCCAGACCGACTTACAGTAGTGCTTTGTAGTATCTATCAAAGATGTAGTATCTTTCAAAGACCTATCCTCATGCTAGTTCACTAGGTCAGGGGCTAAGAATACCATTGAGCTGGAGCCCTGTTGGAGAAAGTCAGTACAATATGAAAGAAAACACCAAAGGCAAGAGATTTTTTTAAATAAAAGTGTTAATAAGATGTAGGACTTTAGCTGTTCAGCAGTGACTCGGCTGTTCAGACAGCCAGGGGAAGTTCAGGCCACCACCTAGGCGCAAGGACAGAGAAGAGTCTTGATGCATGTTTTCCTTGTGAGAAGTGATAGTGAGCAGTGATGCTAATGATAACGAGACCAAGATGCTGAGAGGCAAAACCCAGAGTGATGAGACAGAGCCTCTCCAGACCTCTCCAGAAGAGTAGCAAAATCCAGACCATAAACCCAGACCTGAATAATGAAACCAAGATTATTAGTAATTAATCCTAGAACAAGGCTCTGAGTAGACCAAGACTCCAAGTAATGAGCCCCAAACCAAGACATTATCAGAAAAACCCAGATCATAAACCTAGAATTGAGTAATTAGTTCAAGATTGTTAACTTTAAGCCCCAGACTAGTGGCACAGACCTGAGTAATGATCCCCAAACCAAGATTTTGAATGGTAAACACCAGACCAGAAACTAATGTAATGAAGCCAGCCAACCAAGACTCTGAGTAATACACCAAAGACCAGAACTCCACTCCTGAATAATGATCCCCAGTACAAAGCTTTGAGGAATGAGCCTCAAACCTAGACCAAGGCTCTGAGTAATTAGGCCCAGACAGTAACTTTGTGTAGAGCGGCCTAGACCAAGACTTTGAGTACTGAGCCCCTGACCAAGACTTTGAACAGTGAGTTCCAGACCAAGACAATGCATAATGAGTTATAAACCAAGACTGTGGCTCTAAAGATAAAGACTATGAGGAGAATGCACAGACACCCAGACAGCACACCTACCCTGGAACGGGGTGAGCATTTTATGTCTCAACATTTTTACAGGAGGTGTTTATGTTTACTAATTGGGAAGACGGTGGTACATTGTTGTTTTTGACCATCTGCTGCTTTCAGTCATCCTTGAGTATAATGTGTGATTTGATTCTGTCGGTATTGTAAGACACCACCCCCTCTTACTGATGATTTATATAATCTCCACACACTTGCAATGTGATAGTCGGATTCCTTTCACAGAACTTTCCTCCTGTGGTTAATAAAAATAACCTATTTTTTGGCATGATTAGTTGGGCAACAGTAAACCTCTAAATCAGTATTTCGACCTTTCTGTAACTATAAAAAGCTCAATATTAAGGATGTACATCAAAAAAGCCAATGTCTTCCCATTTAGCATATGAGCTGCATATGACACTGCGGAGATGCAGTTTCTTCTGACATGTAGTTGTGTGTGTGTGCGCGCGCTACCTGGGCAGACTCTGAGTAATGAGAATCGGACCACGATTTTAAATAATGAGCTTCAGACTCAGAGTATCGGGACATGAATGTACAATCTGTATAATGAGATCCAGATCACGACTATGTTTCTTTAGCCTGAAGAGGTCTGAGGACCAGAAAACAAAATCAAGAGTCCAGCTATGGTATCTTCCGCACTGTTCTCAAAACCTGCACAGCTCTGCATTGTTTTTGCCTTTCGCAGTTCTATTTCACCTCACGTGCGACTTGATATTCAAGTGACAAGTTGAATCATAAATATTGTAGAAAAGGAAAATGCCACAGTGCGTAGAGTTTATCTTGTAGCAAATCAGTACTACAAGTTATGATGGAGCTTAGGTAGAGCTTGGGGCATGGGTAGAAGTTTCTTCAGTTGATTTTCTACCTGGTTCTATCTATGTCTGTTCCTGTGTGTTTGTTTGAGTTTTCTTATCTTCTCGCTCTCTATACACCTCCCACAGAGTCGCATGGCAGAAAGTTTGCGTCTGTTCGACTCCATCTGCAATAACAACTGGTTCACCAACACCTCACTCATACTCTTCCTCAACAAGAAGGACCTGCTGGCTGAGAAGATCAAGCGCATCCCGTTGACCGTCTGCTTCGCCGACTACAAGGGCCAGAACACCTACGAGGAGGCGGCCGTGTACGTGCAGCGCCAGTTTGAGGACCTGAACCGCAACAAAGAGACAAAGGAGATCTACTCCCACTTCACCTGCGCCACCGACACCAGCAACATCCAGTTCGTGTTCGATGCTGTCACGGACGTGATTATCCAGAATAATCTTAAGTACATCGGCCTGTGCTAGGACCAGGGGATGGGGTCGGGTGGGTGGGGAGGGGAGAGAGACATATATCTGGCCTCCCTCGCTTGATTGTTATAGTGCCATGGAACCATGATGAGAACAGCCTGCTCAAGTTATTAACTATGGAAAGTTAGTGGTTAAGAATTTTGAAACCTTGGTATACGTGTTTGCACTGAATTCATGAACACACACACACATACACACTTTTGGTTTTGTTTACTCACAGAAAACTTGGAATCAATTATCAAGTACCTGTTTGACATGGAAATGCTGGTACTTTGAGAAGACCGTCACCTACCAATTCCTTTCTGACTTACCAAACATCCAAGACAGAGCAAGACCTTGCCGTCCTCGCAGTCCGAACTCTTCTGTTCTGTTCTTTTAGGCTGGTCAATTTCCAAGAATCGAGTAACGCTACTTTGGAATAAGGTTTTTAACAAGTCTTTAAAAGAGTTTCATTTTTAAGTGAGCATTTTAAAGTATACATGACCTACACTAGAGAGATGACAAAAGTCTTGCGAAATTATCAGTAAAAAATGTTCTTGTCCTTCAGTTTCCTTCCAAAGGTAAAAACTGCCAACGTACAATGCTGAAATAATGCAGTTTTTTACACGTCAACTCTCATATCGCCCATAGAAAATGCTGTTCTGGTTTTCTTTTTGTATTTCTTCTTCTTTTGTCTAAATTAGGTTGTACTTTGATTCCAGCTTGAGAGCAAACATCTGGTTCTCCAAGAGTGTTACGTATGAATCGAGTATTAAGTGTTTCATAAAGATCATTACACTTTCCAAAAGAGACATAAATAGTGCCAACGTAAATGTAAATAAATACCAGACCCAACCAAAAATATTTTGGTTTTTACTTAAAAATGTCAAAACATTCAAATATGCATGATTTTGTTACTTTGTAATTTTGATAAATTATAGTTTGAATTGTTTACTTATATTTTGGATTTTATAAATACTGTATATTCCCATACACACATGTATATCGAAATCAGAAACACTGTGTACACTTGTACAGCTGTTTTTCAAGAGGTATTTATTGAAAAGAGGACTATAAGCCGAGACGGGAACTTGTATCCAGTTCAAACCTGGATCCGATACGTGAATATTAATAAATGATATGTTGGTGATTGCAACAAACGAAAAAAACAAAAACAAATACAGACAAAAACAAAAAACAAAAAGAAACCAAAAAAGTATATGAGCAAAAAAAAAGTCTTATATAAGCAAACGAAACCTTCCTCTTTGTTCTGCCGTCATTTTGAGTGGACGTTGTTCTCGGTATGGTGTGTAAATAGTATGTGAGGTGCATTGTTTGTGAGAAAAAAAAACAGGATCACGCCCGTTTCCTTCTCCTCCATTTCTTCATCCTTCTCCTTCTCCTCTTCAGCTATGATGATGTGCAACCATCCCGTGCTAAGGGCTTCAGGCTTGACTTTACACGATGTCCACTGAAAACAAACAGACAAATATTTAAAACAAAGTATAAAAGAGCAACAATAAATAAAAAAAAAGATTATGCAAATGTCTTCTTGTGCAGTGTTTTCTTTGGGAGGTGATCGTGTATACTGTGGACGAGGATTTCAGGTAACAGTATCAGACAAATCTGACCCTCAGCTGTATCATGTACTGAGAAACACCTATGCATATTGGGATTCTAAATCTTGCTTAATTAAATGATTAGTTTGGAAAACTTTTGTCACTGATCGAGTGTAGTTGATTGGCCATGACATGCTTGACGTCTGATGTTTGCTAACAGGTTTATCTCATCCAAAATCTTTTCTGTGATTTCCCACCTCAAACCACATCCAGTTGTTTAGTGATCTTACACAAACGTGCAGACGTAGCTATGGACAAAGTGGGACTTACTGTCTCCTATAAACATTTAAGAAACTCACCATGTAGCTGAACACCGTAGCTTTTTATCTTTAACGTAAATTGGTACCAATTGGCGGCACGGTGGTGCAGTGGTTAGCACTGTCACCTCACCGCAAGAAGGTCCTGGGTTCGATCCCCAGGTTACCCAGGGTGCCCTTGGTTATCCAAAGACATGCAGATTAGGTCAACTGGCTACTCTAAATTGCCCATAGGTGTGAATGCGAGCGTGTGTGGCTGT
>JAQQZR010000009.1:18307856-18326254 GCA_030068235.1 Notoglanidium macrostoma
TGTGTGTGTGTGTGTGTGTGTGTGTGTGTGTGTGTGTGTGTGTGTGTGTGTGTGTGTGTGTGTGTGTGTGTGTAAGTAAAAAATTGACTGACTTTCCCTATAATCCCACAGTGCATGATTAATTGAGCACGCTGTAGACTGCACCAGCAGCATCAGACACAATGAAGAGCACCAAAGTAACCCACTGTCTCCTTTTTCTTTTCTCGTCCCTCCCTCCCTCTGTTTCTCTCTCTCTCTCATTCTCTTTGTGTTATTGTGTGTCTTTATGAACCTGTTTTTCAATCCACCTTTCTTATTCTTTGTCATCTCTCTCTGTCACTCTCTGGGCACTTTGTATGACTGAGTCCGTTTTTTTTTTTTTTTTTTTTTAAATACTTGCCCCCATTTGGGGCTTTGTGTGTGTGTGTTTCTACACTGGGGCACCCGGCTTGTGTGTGCGTGTTTGTGTGTGTGTCTGTGTGCGCTCCTGAAGCCCTGCAGCTCTCTGCCCCCCCTACAGTGCCTGCGTTCTGCTGTACAGTCGGCGTGGACTGGAAGTCTCTGACCACGCCGGCGTGTCTCCCTCTCACCACCGACTACTTCCCAGAGCGCCAGTCACTGCAGAACGACTACACGGAGGGCTGCTATGACCTGCTGCCACACACTGACCTGGAGCGGTACACACACACACAAACACACACACACACACACACACACACACACACACACACACACACGCGCACCTACAGAGGGGCCTGTAGATACCTGCTGCATCATGTTTATGAAAGTGCTTCAGAAATTACAGCATTCTTGGTCACTTTCCCGCCTATTAGTCCAGTTGGTATTCCTCATTGTTATCCCGGTGATTATTTTTCTGTAACAGCACACCCCAAAGTGTTTTATTCCTTAGATAATAAATTAATGAAGTAAACATTTTAAGTTAAATAATCGTGACTTGTGTGCGCGCGTCAGGCGTGATGATGAGGCCCCCGTGATGAGCGCACCACATGTGTTTGAGGAGTTTATCTGCCAGAGGCTGATGCAGGGCTATCAGATCATCGTCCAGCCCAACAGCAGGAAAGCTCCGCCCTCAATGGCTCCGCCCCTCAGCAGCAGCCCTCTCTACTCCAGGGGTAAATAAAGTGTAAACAATGCTGATGGGTTACAGCTTTCTACAAATTGTACAACATCTATCCTCCTTCCTGTCTGGTTCCATCTCTCTCTCTCTCTCTCTCTATCTCTCTCTCTCTTTGTATCTCTATGTCTCTCTCTCTCTCTCCCTCTTTCTGCCTTTCTCTGTCTCTTTGTCCCTCTATCTCTCTCTTTCTCTCTCTTTCTCCCTCTTCCTCTCTATCTCTTTGTCTCTCTGCTTTTCTTTCCTTCTCCCTCCTTATCTTACTTCATCTCTCTTTCTCTGCTTTTCTCTTTTTCTCTGTCTTCCTTTCTTTGTCTTCTCTCTCTTTCTTTCTTTCTCTCTTTTTTTCTTTCTTTCTTTCTTTCTTTCTTTCTTTCTCTCTCTCACTGTCTTTCTCTTTGTCCCCCTGGTCTCTCTCTCCTTTTTTTTCTCTCCTCTTCTCATTAGTGCTTGGGGGAATACTGTACAAAACAATGTCAATAGCAATAGTGTGGTTATAACCGCATTCTGTATATTGTGTTCTGCACTCATCTACCACTTTTTTTGTATTTGGACTTTATAAGCTCCTGTGTTCTGTGCCACTGTATTGTCCAGTGTTGCACCATGGTCCTGGACAAATGACCTTTCGCTCCACTGTGTGTTCGAATCAGTAACAGGTCTGGTGTCTCGGAGGAAAGCTGAGGAAGAGGAGAGTCTGTATTGGCTCAGTATGGGACGAACTTTCCACAAAGTCTGTCTGAAAGACAAAATCATCACTGTTACACGCTACCTTCCCAAGTTAGTCTAACACACACAGTACACACAGTACTTTTATACATTTTACACACACTATATGTTCATCTGATATTAACTGGTACCACTGCTAAAAGAAGTGTAAGCATTGGGTTAGTTCTACTAAACTGGCTCTGTACGTGTGTACGTGTGTACGTGTATGCTGTAGATATCCCTACGATTCCACCCAGATCCAGTACAGCTACAGTCTGTGCCCCCCTCATGCTGATGGCCATTTTGTGCCCTGCTGGGTGGAGTTCAGTCACGAGAGACTGGAGGAGTACAAGTGGAACTACCTGGACCAGTACATCTGCTCAGCCGGCTCCGAGGACTTCAGGTGTGCTGTCACAAATGATCTTTTCTACGCTGTACTTCAGGGGTGCTGACGTTCACTATTTGTTCCACAGCCTTATCGACTCGCTGAAGTTCTGGCGCACCCGTTTCCTGTTGCTCCCAGCGGGCGGGGCCAGGCGAGTGGCGGACGGCGAGGGCCACTGGGACGTATACGGGGATGGACCTGGGGCAACGGCAGGATCTGGAGACTGGGCTCTGCTCGATGGCTTCATACGCTTTCTGGAGGGGCTGAACAGAATCCGGAGACGACATCGATCTGATCGGATCATTCGGGTGAGTAGACAAGAAGACAGAAAGGCCACGCCTCCTCCTCTGAGACTGACACCACCAGGGCCACGCCTCCTCCTCTGAGACTGACACCACCAGGGCCACGCCTCCTCCTCTGAGACTGACACCACCAGGGTCACGCCTCCTCCTCTGGGACTGACACCACCAGGGCCACGCCTCCTCCTCTGAGACTGACACCACCAGGGCCACGCCTCCTCCTCTGAGACTGACACCACCAGGGTCACGCCTCCTCCTCTGGGACTGACACCACCAGGGCCACGCCTCCTCCTCTGAGACTGACACCACCAGGGCCACGCCTCCTCCTCTGGGACTGACACCACCAGGGCCATGCCTCCTCCACTGGGACTGACACCACAGAGGCCACGCCTCCTCCACTGGGACCGACACCACAGAGGCCACGCCTCCTTTATAGACATGGAGACAGTTTGGCAGAACTTTTCATTACTCTTTTGGTGTTACTGTGTTGACAGAAAGGAGCAGCCATGAAGGGTCTTCAGGTGACATCACCGCTCTCTCCTTACACCCCAGAGCCTCTAGCACCTCCGCTGTGTAAGAAAGGCGCTTCGGCTCTCACTACACTGCTTGAACTGGATCAGACTCACAAGTAAGTCCTACTCTGTCCTCATAGCATGTTGCCATGGTAATAGCATCATGTGTAGCACCTGTCTCATGTAATAAAGTGCAAGAAAGTGGAACTGCATGAAAAAATGTTAACTGTGATATAACTGTACTTGTATTATTTTACACACACAATCTGATAGTTACAAAGAATCATGTATTTTAATAACAAGATACACTATATGGACAAAAGTATTGGGACACACCTTATGATTACTGAATTCAGGTGTTTCAATCGGACCCATTGCCACAGGTGTATAAAATCAAGCACCTAGCCATTCAGTCTCCATTTACAAACATTTGTTAAACAAAATGGGTCGTTCTGAAGAACTCCGTGACTTCAAGCGTGGTGCTGTGATAGGATGCCGCCTTTGCAATAGGACAGTTTGTGAAATTTGCTCTATGCTGGATATTCCACGGTCAACTGTAAGTGGTGTTATTGGCAAGTGGAAGCGTTTCGGAACAACAGCAACTCAGCCACGAAGTGGAAGACCACATAAAGTCCCAGAGCAGGTCAACGACTACTAAGGTCCATGGTGTGTAAAGGTCACCGACGTTCTGCTGATTCCATAGCTGAAGAGTTCCAAACTTCCACTGGCATTAATGTAAGCACAAAAGCTGTGCGGCGGAAGCTTCATGGAACGGGTTTACAGGCTGAGTTACTGCATGCGAGCCTCACATCACCAAGTCCAAAGCCAAGCGTCGGATGGAGTGGTGTAAAGCATCATTAAAGTCCCTGTTGGGGTAATGTTCAGGCGTCCCAATACTTTTGGAGAGAGAGAGTGAGAGAGAGAGACAGACAGAAAGATGGAAAAAGAGAGGGAAAGTGAGAGAGAGAGAGAGAGAGAGAGAGAGAGAGAGACTGGTGGCTTTGCACACTGAAGAGAGCAGATGTAACATTTGGTTTGAGTTTAACTAAACAAGCAATTCACTGACTGCACCTTTAATGCAGAGTGGCAGTGGGGCTATTTATATCTCCTGTATTTATAATTATATACACTAATTAATTTTCTTAACTGACAGCATCACGTTATAATATTCATGAGGGTAATGATGGGTTAAAAACAAACAGACGCACATACACACACTAACACCCTCGCTCTCCCTCTCTCTCTCCCGCTCTCTCTTCCTGTCTTTCCCCATCTCTCTCTCTTGCTCTCCCGCTCTCTCCCGCTCTCTGTAGGACTCTGGACGAGCAGCAGGCTGCCTCACAGCATGCGGTGGTTAAAGCAAACACGTCATGCAGTGATGCTACTGCTGTCATTGCCATGGCAACTACCTGTGTTGACAGCCCTAGAAAGGTGACAGATTAGGGAGAGAGACATGCTCGTGTGTGTGTGTGTGTGTGTGTGTGTGCTGTACACTGGTGCCTCTCCTGTATGATGTATTTGTTTACAGGGGGCCGAGTGCAGAGGCCCTTGTTTTTTTTTTTTTGTTTTTTTATCTCTATTCATTTTCCATATTTCTTCTCATTCCTCATCTTGCTTACTTACTTACAATCATTAGTAATCATGCTATTTCAACTTTGTAAACTTCATACATAGTCCTTAAAACAATGAAATTCCTCATGGCAACCACAAATGCCATTTTTATTTCTGGAAATCTCCGTGCACTGCTTTGTACTTAAGGTGTTTTTTTTTTTTTTTAAATATATATTCATCTCTTATACTTATGTTTAAATTCATCTCCATCCTCTTCCCTACACCCCACCCCTCCTGCGAGAGTGCTTGGACCCCGTCATTGCTGCATGTAGCTGGGCTCCTTATGTGTTCGTTCTCCTTTTCTTAAATCTTCTGACAATTTTTTATTTATTTGTTTGTTTGTTTATCCTAAATCCTGTTACATGTTGGTGATTCCAGTTATAATATGTTTTTGTATGTCTGTGTGGTGGTTTTTGCTTTTCCTGTCCCTTGTTTTCCAACTGCAGGAAGTCAGAACCGCACAGTTTACATCCAGGTGTATTAGAACAGGCAGAAGTGAAACACAACATGCACTCATAAGACTTAAAGACCAGTCTTATAATTTTTGTAAAAGTGCATTTTCAGTTCTGATTGGTCAGAAATATTGCGCAAGCAAAAAAAGTCCTGTTAGGCTGAAAATCAGCGTGGCTCGAATTCAGCTGTAGGTACAATGCTGCGGTACAAAGTAAGTGTAGTAACAGTTTGAATGTAACAAACTAATACCGGAAGTGGAATTTGATGATGTGAACGCAGACAGTTTTGTCAAACGCACCAGTGCCATTAGACTTAATATCAGCACTCTGGGAACGCCGCTTATCCGATCAAATTAGTGGACTGGAGCTAACCGCTGTATAAATAATTTTCTGTCAAAGCAGCTGTGACAGTATGGCAGCTATAAATCACAGGTTTATATTAATACATTTGAAAGCGGGAGCCTTCAGCGTCGGTGCTTCATGGAAGTCAGAAAGGTTGCGATTTTCATGACAGAAGTTTGTGCTTGCTGAATCTCTCGGTAACGTGACACGCTGCACTTTTTCTTTTGTCGCGGTAGAGAAAAGAAATAGGCCGGTGAGGAAACGACATGTTTATTACATGCTATTATAGTATCAGTAACTCCGTGTCCAGCTTCGTGCTTCATCCCTATTCTTAGCAGTAATAATTTTTTTCGATGTAAAACACATTTTACTGTAGTCCTTTCCTATGGACTATAGTGTATGTTATAAAAAACAATTAAAAAAACAAAACAAATGGTAACCTTTTCTATGAAGGCCATATAATAAATTCATAACATGTTCCGAGTTAACATTTTATAGTCAGATTTTTTTTTTAATTTTTACATGCTAGAATTCATTTATTATTTATGCATTTATTTGTTTTATTCATTTATTATTCTGAGGAAAAAAAGCATCAAAAACGTGAGGTTGGAATCAGTGATGAATACTGCTCTGCTCTTAGCTCTGATCTGGCAACAGGATTAACCTAATGTGAAAAACTGATCTGCCTTTCTGTAGAATTAGTAAAGGCTATAACTTGCTACCAAATAATCATATACACAGTTGTATTGAAAGTGTGCAGTGCTGAAGTCCTCCTGCTGAGCGATCACTTTCAACTTCTTGGGATCTTCTGTCTCTCTATGGCTCTGTCTTTATTTTCTCCTGTATGCTGACAGGACGCTGCGTTCATGTTGGATTTTATTCGTAGCCCTCGCTCCTCCTACCTGTCTCACTCTCAGGTCAGTAACGTCCTCGGCCTCCCGTGTCCTCCTCCTACAAATGACGTGGCATGACGACTTTGTCATTTGTGTTTGTCTTTTATGCTTGTGTGTTTCTGAACGGCTTTCAAATCGACATGAAGAGTGTTAGTGAGGGATTAACTGACCATCGGCCCTCAGAACAGCTTTAATATAGTGATATGTTTAGTGTGTCCCTGTGACCTGCAATAGGGGTGGGCAATATTACACAAATATCATATTTATTGTGTCATACTTGAAGACATTTTTATGTATCATGATATAAATATTTGGTACTAATTGCCTGAAAAACAGTTGCGTTTAAAAAAAAACCCCAAAAAAAAAAACTGATCAGTTGTTTCTTGTCATAGTTATGCATTGCTATTAAAAATAAATGTAAGAAAGAGATATCACGATGATGTATCGTGACTTAAGTTACCACGATATCAACATGATATCGTCATATTGCCCAGCCCTAACCTGCATGTGCTTTTTATATTACAAACATATAGATTCAGATTCATTGCATGTAAGTAGAATTTATGGTATCTTTAATTTTCAGTATAGAATTAATATTGATTAAAAAGAGACCGGTGTATTTAACTCTCTGCTTGTTTCCTGAAGATGCCGGCTGAGCCTCCTGCAGCCAATCCGGCTGATTCCGGCTCCATAGAGAAAGGAGGGAACCTATCAAATGACAGGATGGTGGTGGGCGGAGCTACCGAGACTGCTTCAGGACCCGAACCAGGGTAAACACAGAGGTCTAAAACGTAGACATGGTTTAAAAAAACCCACAAAAAAAACTGTTTTGTTGTTCTTAAGGTTGCGTTTTTAACATGAGAAATGACGACGCGTGACAAACTCGCTGTTCAAGCGCTTAGACTCCTGAGAACACTGTTGCTAGGCAACTGGGAGATATGAATTCCAAGCATAAGGTGTGAGGTAGCTAATGACTGATTTAGTTGCTTGTGTTTTGTAAAGATATGAGACCAAGCAATCTGGATTATCATCTTCCCTGGATGTGTTGATAAATCACTATTGCTGTCGGCCTTTTATTTCCTTATTGGGAAACATCACAATTTTAACTGTCATGGAAAGAAGCAGTCTCTTCTTTGACACGATGGTGCCGATGATGACGTTCTGATGAAGGTCTTCTCTTCACAGGGCTCAGCAGGGCAGCCTGTCATCCTCCTCCACTATGCTGGAGATTCTGGAGGCCATCAAACACCCAAAGTAAGAGTCCTTACACCACCAGGAAGTTTTCTGGTAGCATTACCGTTTATGTTGCTTTAAAGGTTTGCTCACAGTGACATGACGCTAATATGTGGGTTTGTGTTTGCGTGTGTGTGTGCAGTACAGGCGTCCAGCTGCTGCCAGAGCAGAAGGGTTTGCCTCCTAACTGCTTCATCAGTGCTGAGGTGGTGCACTGGCTGATGAACACGGTGGAGAACGTGGCCACGCAGGGCATCGCTGTGGAGATCATGCAGGTACCACACTAACAGCTCATATGTATCATGAGGCTTTAATTAGGGTTTGAGATTTACTAATTCAAGTAAGGAACTAAACACCTTGGGGGTGTGCTGGTGTAGGAAAATAATCAACATCAGATGTTGATGTTCAACGAATGACTTGCTGTAATTTGTGTATTATAGAATGACACATGCTTTTTATCTGTTAATTACAGATCTAAATAAATATCCGTTAATATTAAGAAATTAATATTGTGGAATGTCAATGAAACAAGTGTGGAACTAAGTGGGAAAGCAGCGTACTAGTCTGTCTGATGTTTCTATAGAAAATGCTAGACGAAGGCCTGATCACTCACGCGTCCGGCGAGGCCATGCGCAATTTCGTCTACGGCTTCTACTTCTATAGAATTGTGGACAAGGAGAACGAGAAGGGTGAGTCACGTCCAGCTCCTGCGAGAAACCTTGCACGTTATGAAAAGTTCTTTTACAAATAGCTCACAAGAGCAGTTTTCTAAACTATACTAAGCTTTAATTACACGTAAATTCATTACGTTGATAAGAAAAAGAGACAAAATTAGTCAAAGATTAGGCATGATGGTTGAAAAAATTAAGTGGTATTTGCTAATTTATGTGATTCAGTAAGAATATAAACAAAAAAACTGATGGTGGTGTCACCTGTCCTGATCCCGCAGCTACGTGCAGCGGTGTGACGGCACTGGATGATTTTGCGCTGTTCCAGAGGAAGTGGTTCGAGGTGGCGTTGGTGCTGGAGGAGCGTCGCCCGTGTGACCTTCCCGCCTTCCTGCTGCCGTGGCTGCCCAGCCGACCCGCCTCGTACGCCAGCCGACACAGCTCGTTTAGCCGCAGCTTCGGGGGACGCAGCCAGGCCGCCGCCCTGCTGGGTACACGTTGCCTCCCACATGGCCCCGCCCACTGCTGGATACGTTTCTCTATGTTATGCTGTGTATTGGCAACATGACGGGGCCACTTAAATTCTGATAAAGTTAGAATATTTGCTGACTGCATTGTTTCCTGTTTCTGGAACATTCACACAGTTGTCCAGCCAATAATATGTTCATATCTCTCTCTCTCTCTCTCTCTATCTGTGTCTTTTCCTCTCTCTCTCTCTCTCTCTCTCTTTGTCTTTTCCTGTCTCTCTCTATTTCACATTCCCTCTCTTTTTCCATCTCTCTCTCTCTGTTTTCCTCTCTATCTCTCTCACTTCCCTCTTTTTTTACCATCTTTCTGTCTCTCTTGCTCTCTCTCCCTGTGTCTTTCCTACTCTCTCTCTCACTCTCTCTCTCTTTTTCCATCTTTCTCTCTCGCTCTCTCTCCCTCGTTCAGCTGCTACAGTACTGGAGCAGAAGACGGTCACTCTGGACGTGGATGTGAACAACCGCAGTGATCGTACCGAATGGTGTAGCTGTTATTACCATGGCAACTTCTCACCCAACATGGCCTTCGAGATCAAGCTGCACTGGATGGCCGTGACGGCAGCAGTGCTCTTCGAGATGGTCAGTAATCGGAGCATAATCACATGTATAAGACTTTTTTTATGCATATTTTTCTGATCAGAACATGAAAAAGCAGGACAGGCCACGCCCACACGAGCCATCAGTTATTTCCCTCCTTTCTAAAGTGAGTTCAGGGTTGCGTGTGTGTTTATAAAATGTGTGTGATGGTGTCCTGTCAGGTGCAAGGCTGGCACCGGAAGGCGGCGTCATGCGGTTTCCTGCTGGTACCGGTGCTGGAGGTGCCGTTCTCTTTGCCCTCGTATCTGTACGGAGACCCGCTGCGCGCTCAGCTCTTCATCCCCCTCAACATCCAGTGCCTGCTCAAAGACGCCAACGACAATCTGTTCGAGGGTGAGAGCACACAAACTTACACAAATTATCCAAAATGTAATTGTGTCGTTATTTTGGAGTTGTCGTTTAAAGCTGAATCGCATGCATTAGTGTACAGGAGAGTTTGATGTGGCAAGGGGTGTACAAACTTTTCCAGTAAATTGTAACATGTTTTGGCCTTGATGTGTGACACATTTTGATGACTTGATGGTCCTGATATCACACTGTCGCTGTCAGGGTTCGAACCAGAGACGTATTGGGACCGGATGCAGCTCTTCCAGGAGGCCATTCTTTACAGGTAAACTGAACGTGTTTTTTATTATAAGCGTATATTTAAAGTGTTCACGTGATTTATATTCTGTAGCAGTGAAACGACTTCGGCCTTCTCTGTTTGTCAGGTTTGGCTTCGTTCAGGATAAATATTCTGCCTCAGCTTTCAGCTTCCCTGCTGACAACAAGCCGCAGTACATCCACGTCACAGGTAAGATACCTTTATGTTTATGTTTAAAATCAAGTAAGTGTTTTACTTTACTTGGTGTGTAATGTGTACGAAATATGTTCAAATATTGTTTAACACATGTATGCCGTGCTCGTTTGGAGCGTCGCTTGTGCACGTCATCAGAATTTAATGCAAGAAATGTATTGTAAGTGTAAATCCTTTAAACACAATCAAAGATCCTTTCACGTTCCTTCCTGGTATCTCTCAGTGTATATTATATTTTATTTTATAATCTCTCCCTCTTTGTCCAGGCACAGTGTTCATGCAGTTGCCCTACCCGAAGAGGAAGTACTCGAGTGGTCAGCAGCGGCGTCGCCGTAACTCCGCCTCCTCGGCCAGCCAGAGCCTGTTTGGCCCTGAAGAGTGTGTTGGCTACAACTGGGCCTACAACACCATGCTGACCAAAGTGTGGCGCACCGGCGTCCTGGGAGACGAAAAGCTCGCCGAGCGTCTTCTCCGAGACTTCACCGACTTCTGCGCCAACAAGGATAACCGGCTCGTGAGCTTCTGGGAGAACTGTGTGGAGAAAATGAACTCCAGCGCCCCCTGAAATACTCGCTCCAGAGGGTTACAACCTAGCCTGGGATTAATTCTATAAATACTGTCATATTTATAAAGAGTTTATAACTAACAGTCAGATTTAACCGCAATCAGCAGGTGAGTCTTGATTGATGCTGGAATGTAATGCCTGAGCGAGTAGAGGAAATAAAGGACTAAGTCAACATGTTTGGAGTTTTCAGTGTCAGCAGAAGTCACCGAATTGCCTCAGGAAGGAAGAAGCACAATGCTGATGGTGCACAGTGATGCCCTGGGGTGGATCAATCTGCCTCTTAGTGGGGTCATTTATAGAAAACTAAATTAAAACACAGTGCACTGAAGAGGAAAACATGCATTTCATTAAAAAGGTGATTTTTAAATTAGATTTAAAGGAAACACTAGACGTAAGTCTTGCAGCCTAAGGTTGGGTTCATATTAAATTCCTCAATAGCCACTGTATATTTTATTTTCTTGTATAGGAAGAGCACAGTAAGGTCAGAATTTTACAAAGCACTGCCATCAGCATTTTTTCCCCATTGGAGAGAAACACTTTTGTTTGGAAAGAAAAAGGCAGTGGAAGTAAATTCCATGGTTTGTGGTTCTGAGAGGCCATGATTGTTTCATTTTCTTATAGGGGTAGAAATCGCAACCCACCATTATTAGAGTTATGCCCGAAAATGTCAACTGGAATTTAATGACTTTTAACTTCCACTGAAAATGAACCTTTTTTTGAAATGCAGAAATTTTATTTATACTCGCTGTTTTTCTGTGGACGAGAAAATCGTTCAATCGTATTTAAAAAAAAAAAAAAAAAAAAAGCACTGATATTTCCAAAAACGTTTTCCATTGTGATTGTGTGTGGTGTGAATGTCATAGGACTCCAGTTACCATGGCTGCTGAGCAGCTTGTTACTTTGTGGTCTGTAATTTCCTGTCTGATAACGTTTGCAATTTAATTTTGCTTTGTTTTATTCCACCCTCGTGGAGAGACTTGAGGATATGATACACGCAGTACTGCTCTTGAATCCATCGCTCTGGCGCTACAAACCACACTGTGAACAGGGATTTTGGATAACAATAAAGTGTAATTTAAGCAATAGTTCCATTTATACAGTCCACAATTATAAATCCTTGCCTTTCTTCCAAATTATTGATCGTTGATTAAAAGTTAAGAACCCTGCTTGATATGATGATCTGCAAATTACTGGGTTGGTGTAAGAAATTGTGTTTTTTTTACATTTTTTGTGTACATGGGCATTTTTGAAAAAAAAAAAACTACTACATTTTAAAAATATATTCCTATACATGTGGGCCTGAAGCTCGTCCTTTCCCCGCAGTGTGCGTTAATCGATCCTTCATTTATGTTGGTTTTTCACCACAGCGCTGCTGCTGCGTAAAGATTTTTGATTGTGTAACACCAGGTATTTAAAAAAGCCTGTCGTACCGGATCCACTCATACTGGCACCACACACACTCTGCTAAGAATGTGTGTGTGTGGAGGTGAACTGGCCTCTCATATGGAGTGAATTCTCTCGCTTTGCTCTTGGGATACACTCCTGATTAGAGTAAAGTGCTTACTGAGCAATGAACTATAGTCCCGCGGAGTGCACTTATAAGGTACACTATATGTACCATATGCACCATCACACACCTGCGACTTTGCTAAACATCCCATTCCAGATTTAGTCCCTCTTTCCTGTTACAATAACCTCCATGCTTCCGAGAAGGATTTCCTCTATATTTTGGAGCGTGGCTATGGGGATTTGTGTTCAAATTCAGCATTCGTGAGGAGCTGGCTTTGTGCACAGGCGCATTGTCATGCTGGGACAAATTCGGGCCTCTTCGTTCCAGCGAAGGGAAATCGTAATGCTTCAGCACACTAAGACATTTTGTGTGTCCAAATTTGTGGTAACCGCTTGTGAAGAACCACATATGGATTTGATCAGGCGTCCATGTACTTTAAAAAAAGAAAGAAGACACGATGAGACACATTCAGAATAGCGTCAGTTTACTACAGCAAATTCTCCTGAGCGCTGCAACGGCAGCAGCACTGCGCATGCGCACTGCTGCGCCTCCGTTAAGGCTATTTTTAGAACGTGACGTCAGCTATTAAAAACAACGAGCTCAGGCCCCGCCCCCTTTCCCAGCCCTTGTGCGAACCGGATTGACAGCAGGACGCTGCAGCAGCGCGCGAGTGAGTGAGCGAGAGGGGGGACAACAGGCTAGAAAAGAGCGCTCAGGAGGGACAAAAAGCGAGGCATTAGGTGACCAGTGTTAAAAAAAAAAAAAGAAGTGCAGAAAGATGGCAGACAGAGAGCAGCTCATCCAGAGGGCTCGGCTGGCCGAACAGGCGGAGCGCTACGATGACATGGCCGCCGCCATGAAGCTGGTGAGTGACTCTGGAATATATGTGTTTTATATTTGTTTTTCAAATATTTTTTAGCATTGCAGTACAGACAGTTCAATCCTCAAGCGTGTATGCATCAGACCTGACAGCACCATATAGTGCAGTGCAGTGCAATGTGGCATTCGCTGCCGTTTCTTTATCCCGGGTTGCCAGATTCGTTACATTCACGCACCTAATTAGGTAACAAATATATGCTCTAAACTTAAACTGAAACACTACAAATTAATATTGTAGGAATATTCTGTATTCTGCATGCACATAGCTATCTTCCTAACGTGAAATGTAAAAATGAACGATGCAGGAATTTTTCTTCAATCTGGCAACCTTGTCTTTTGTCACCTCTCTTTGTGATGGCAAGCATATCATAAAAGGATTGTCAATAAAATATATTCCAATATATTTTCTGTTTTTTTTCTGTACAGTTTGGTAAATTTAGCACATGTTAACGTGTCATTGTTCTTGCAATAATGCCATTTAAGCATCCAGGACAATAATAATTAATTCTTACATCTCTATTTTTTACACTGTCTATATTGTTGATGAGAAGCCATGGCAAACATCTTCGATGGCTTGTGAGATGGTGAGACGGTAAGCATCTGTCCGTCAGCCGCAGCATCATGCGGACAAACTGGCGTACGTGCACAAAAGGATGCTCAAATCCTATGATGCAATCTGCAGTGACACGTCTGTATTAAAGTCGGATTTTAAAATGTACCGAATTTTTCTGTACGAGACTGCATGTAAAAAAAAAAAACAAAAAAAAACCCAAACATTTCTCATATTTCTTTTTTTCCCCTCTTTGATCTCATCCTGAGACACCGAGTGTGCAGTCTCTCCCTTGACATTGGGCACAAGGTCGGGATGGTAATTAAATCAGAATTAGCATATGAACGCGTATATTTAAAAATATTTCCACTTTTAATCAATTCCATGTTTTCTATGATGATTAACGATGTCTGAGTATTTAAAAAATATTTTTGTGTTGCGTTTGGAACGAAAGAGGAACCTTGACACGTTCCTCGACTGAGGAGAGTAACGGGACCGCGCTGGTCGTTAAAGACTATTCAGCTGAAATAAGGAGATTTACATTTTACAAAATGTAATGATTATAAACGCAGTACAAAAATGCTGCATGACTAGCGGGCCTCATCCGAACAGAACGCAGGGGTAATGATGATTTTAGTGTGTGGACGAACGTGATATTGCATCAGAAAAATCTTGTGTCGCATATAAATCTTATAATCGGTACACAACACGTGCTTCTTCCCTTTGCTATACCAGAGTATAAGTTTTAATATTGAATTACAGTTTCTCCCCAGCTAAGTGTCCTTTTATAAACCAAATCTGGCAACCCTTATGTTTAAACTACATTAATCCACTTCACACCAATACATTGAGATAACTGAAAAATATCAGGGTACAGGGTCGAAGGTTAAAAGGTACCACCTGAAGTATGATCAGAGCAACAGATATATGTGGACGAGTATTCACGAGAAAGGACCGATTACGCAAAGAGATGCTTGAATAAATGAATGTATAATGAACATAGATGGATAAATGTGGAACACCTTGACCCTGTGTTCACACTGGCAAGTGACGAGTCATTCATGTGGCTTGTAGTTTGTCTCGTATGGAGATTACTACTCTTGTTGTTTGTGGGCGTGGCCGGTCCAGCATTTCCAGTTAGAATCGGTAGTAGTATGTTGCCAGATAAGCACAAATTAAATAACGCACTAATCATGGAGAACATTAGTAGTTTGATTTATTCATCACGCGCTCGAATTCATACTGGCATCGTTGGTGTGTTAGCTAAGCAAGCTAACTGTGTTCGTAGCCAACTAAATCTGCTACTTCCTTTACAAGTTTTCCTTTTCTTTGTATTGTATCTATACGTGAAACTGTTAATGGGGACTAATTGAAGGCAGCCGTTTGGACCTGTTGCGTGAGTCATAGCTAATATGAACACCGGATGATGGACTGATAGAAGGATAAGCATAGACGGTCAGACAAATATGCAGATAAACAAAGATATATAACTAGACAGACTGCTAAACAGAAAGGAAGGAAGACGGAGACAGGCTTACGGTCATGGATAGATCGATAGATAGACAAAACTGATGGTTTAGACACCGACAGGAAACAAATGGGACTGCTGAAAGCTTACACGTTTACATGCAGTTTATTTCTGGGCCAGACCTCAAATTCACCCGGTTCTTTCCCTCCCTTCCCCTTTATTTCCTCGCCTCAGGTGACGGAGTTGAACGAGCCGCTGTTGAACGAGGACCGCAACCTGCTGTCGGTGGCTTATAAGAACGTGGTGGGCGCGCGGCGCTCATCGTGGCGCGTCACCTCCAGCATCGAGCAGAAGACGGCAGCGCAGGATGGCGGCGAGAAGAAGCTGGAGCTGGTGCGTGCCTACCGCGAGACCATCGAGAAGGAGCTGGAGGGAGTGTGCCAGGATGTTCTCTCGCTGCTCGATAGCTACCTCATCAAGAGCTGCGACGACAGCCAGCTGGAGAGCAAAGTCTTCTACCTGAAGATGAAGGGCGACTATCAGCGCTACCTTGCCGAGGTAGGCAGCGGAGAGAAGCGCACCTCCGCCGTCGCTGCCTCCGAGGCTGCCTACAAAGAGGCGTTCGACATCGCCAAGAACATGGCGCCCACGCACCCCATCCGACTCGGCCTGGCCCTCAACTTCTCCGTCTTCTACTACGAGATCCAGAACGCGCCCGAGCAGGCGTGCCAGCTGGCCAAGGAGGCGTTCGACGAGGCCATCGGACACCTGGACAATCTGAACGAGGACTCGTACAAGGACTCCACGCTCATCATGCAGCTGCTCAGGGACAACCTGACCCTGTGGACCAGCGACCAGCAGGACAGTGAAGGAGGGGACACTAACAACTGAGCCGTCCTCTCTGCCTCTGTTAGTGCTCTAGCTAGCTGTAGTCGACTTCGATTTCCTCTGAATAAATGTCTTCTCCTGTCTTTTCTCTTCTCTTCTATTTCTGTAGTGTCCTTTCCATCCATCGGTTTTATGCAAATGTATGCAAATTTTATGTAAAACGAGTGCATCTTATTTATTATACGCGGTACCGTTTTGGTACCCGCTCGTGATTTAGCCTAGCGGGTACGGAATATTTATAAGAAGAAGAACGCATGTGTGGTAGTAACTATCTTTAACTCCTTATGCTGGCTCGCAAACATCTACAAATATTGGTGATTTTTAAACTGTACGAATTCGTTGGTTGAAATTGAATTCCAGCATAACCTCTTTGAAATGCCATACAGTTTTCACTAGCAATTTTATTAACGTTAATATTAGTTGCTTTACCTGTTGGCTAACCTTCGCTCTACTTTAGCTGTAACACTGCTGGCTAACTCCATGTTGTTTTGCTTAGTGTCGGTTATCAATCAGAAGGTGTTCAACTGAATCCATTTGGACTGGGCAAATACGGTAATGTCACGGCTAAGCTAAAGCCGATGGTGTCCTAGCTAGCTAATTAAGCTAGCATGCTAAAATTTTGGAAGCTTTTACCATTTGACCGAGCAGGGAATTTCATTTTCTTACATAAACATTCTAATTTTACATCACAGCAGAGCCAGAATCTTTCCTTCATCCACCCTGCTAACGTTATGAGTAACGCTGCATGAATTAGCCAACGTTAACTAGCTTCTGATTTGGTTTCAAACAATGTTCAGGTCCATTCAAGCATCATCTACTTTTAACAGGCTAACATTATTGTCTTTTCTCCATTTTTATCAGAACACACAAGTAGCTGGCTATCTTGATGTGAGCTAGCATTTGCTAACACCAATTCTCTGATCCTCACCAGGCAAAAGCTAATAGCCAACATATATTGCACTGTTTTGATACTAACTCGCTAGCTATCTAGCATTAAACGCATCTGAGGGCGTAATTAGATTGTAATTATAATAATATTATAATTAGCGTTCACTGAGCCCCATTTGCAAGCTAGCACTGGGCTAAGTATTTTTTGGAACAAAGTTCGGTAAAACACTTGCATTGGGATAACAATTCATTTAAATTAGAAGTAAAGTTTGCTAGCAGAAGCAGGCTAGCATTTAGTATCTATAAAATGTGCAGATTATACCAGAATCTTGCTAGAAGGCTAGCTAAGAATAGGCTAACTACTAATTACATAATATTAATGGATAGCCAAGATGGACAGCATTGTACAAATTACACCAGTAGCAGATTATAAAAGCATTGCTGTGCAAGCTAGCTAAGATTAGCTTAGCTATTAATTGTGTAGTTTAAATTGGATAACAATTGTGTAAAGCCGAAGCCAAGTTTGTTAGCAAGCTAGTGAAGCTTAAAGGAAACCTTATTGTGTAAAATGGGTGTTCGACATAGCTAGTTAGCAAAGGTGAGTGAAATGACTACTAAATTAGATGTAAACACACATTCCGAAAAACGTCCCTTCCTCTTACCATTTTTTTTATTTAACAGGTGACAAGAATATTTGCAGATTTTTGAAACATTTGTGAAACGTTTGGATGGAAAATTAGCTCATGACATGGATCACGTCTCTCCTCTTCACTCGCTGGTGATTAGCATCCTGCTCTCGGGGCGACCGTGTGTTCTCTCTTAAGGACTCGCTCTCTATAGAGCTGCTTCATTAACACTGAATTATGAGTGTGAGTGTGGGTGGGTGGGCGAGCGAGTGAGTGTGGGTGAGTGTGGGTGAGTGTGAGTGGGTGGGTGTTCATTCTGTCTGTGGCGCTGTGCAGTCAAGCCAAGTCATGTGATGTCATCATCTGTCACTGCTTGTGTGTGCGAGAGAGACAGAACACCATTAAAGATGTTGATTACCACAGGAACTGGAGGTGAATGTGTTCTGCTTCGTTATAGACTCAGTCAGGTTAGTCTGCTTAAACGGTCTTTATTTTTCTATCTGTTTCTTTCTCTCTCTCTGCCACTCTCTCTTTCTCTCTCTCTCTCTTCCTGTCTGTCACTCTTTATTCTGTCTCGCTGTCTCTCAACATCTGTCTGTCTTTCCCTGTCTCTTTTTCTCTCTCTTTCTATAGTGAATAAATAAAACTTAAGTCTAGACACACTTGGTGTCTACTCAGCCAGTTTAGCATCACCCACTCTACCAGTTCTGCATTGCCCACTCTACCAGTTTAGCGTCGCTCACACACCCAGTTTAGCGTCACCCACTCTACCAGTTCTGCGTTGCCCACTCTACCAGTTTAGTGTCGCTCACACACCCAGTTTAGCGTCGCCCACTCTACCAGTTCTGCGTTGCCCACTCTACCAGTTCCGCGTCACTCACTCTACCAGTTTA
>JAQQZR010000009.1:18332021-18350737 GCA_030068235.1 Notoglanidium macrostoma
GCCATTATTTACCAAAGTTTAGTTAATAGTGCCATTATTTACCAAAGTTTAGTTAATAGTGCCATTATTTACCACAGTTTAGTTAATAGTGCCATTATTTACCACAGTTTAGTTAATTGCGCCATTATTTACCAAAGTTTAGTTAATTGCTCCATTATTTACCAAAGTTTAGTTAATTGCGCCATTATTTACCACAATTTAGTTAATTGTGCCATTATTTAATGCCGGAAAAAGCAATGTCTTCATTTTTGAGCTAGAGAGACACTATGAGTGAATTTGGGTCTTTGCGTCATGCCGCTTTTGAAAAATTATCCGCTTCATGAGGAGCCACATCATTGATTATTTTCCTATAACACCACTCCCCACTTAATTAATACACTTCACCAGAGTATGTTATACTTATAACAAACAGTAACAAAATAGCTGATTAAATGTTAAACCCTACTTTTTAAAACCAGTTATTTAATTTCTCCTCCTTTTCCTCGTTACATGTGAATGGTAGCTAAAAATGTACCAGGAAGTATAATTTCAGGGTCTTTGTTAGTTTTCTTCTCTAGCTATGACACTAAGATTGTTAACAAGTAACAGTCCAGTTTAGCTTTTGCAGTAATTGTTAAGCTTGCACGTTTCGTACGTGCTGTTAAGAGGAACTCTCAACACCAGACAGATTGACTGCGTTTAGGGAAAGGTGAAGATTTTGCTGAGCTGTTCTGTGACACATTTTATGAGGCCCATAATTCTGAATCATTATATGTGTCTTTATACTTCTTTGTAAGTTTATAAGCACTTTATACGCTCTACTAATGAAGCTCTAATCACGTGCCATAAATAATTCCCTGATAAGTTAGAATCACATCGTAACACAAATGTCAGTGTACATTATAATGCTGTGTGGTGCTGCACAAAAGGACTTATATAGAACTAACAGTGAGCTGTGAATAATTATAAAGCAACTAAAATGTCATGAATGCGTGTCACAAGCTATTCCTCATTATATGGAACAACACTGTTCACTTTATTTTTGCAATGCAATGAGATTAATCACAAAAACACAAAACCTGAGCACTCTGAAAAGACAAAATGACAAATGATGATGCGATGAAACATCCAAAAAATTGCACATGAAGCTCTCTCAGGTGCTACATACACTGTATGGTCAAAAGTATGTGAACACAAAACACCAGCTCTGTTGTTGTTGTTGTCCTGGTCATTTTAGTAACACTCAATGATGCCATTTTTAAATGGTTTTTTATAATTAATTCTAAATAATTAAATGTTTGATCATTAGTCACAGGTCATTTTTAATTAGTCAAGGAGCAAAACATTGTCAACAACAGGGTGGTGCGATGTTAAGCACTTGCTGTTTTGTTAATTATTTTCCTGTAACAACACATCTCAAAGTGTTTCATTCCCCTTATTCAAAAGAAATTAATCACTGATTACAATTTTATTCTATTCATGAATTTACTACTTTTTTCCATAGTATAGCTGCGGTTATTCTGGCACATCTGCAAAAAAAAAAAAAGAAAGAATTCCTGTTATTGGTTATGTTATGGCAGCAACAAATAAGTGTTGTAGTACTCAAGTCCGGTCTTGGTCTCGAGGCCACCTTTTCACTTACTCCATCTCCTCTCCGAATTGAAAGCAGTTCTACTTGTTCTGAAATCGGTCTCGGACTCGAGCGGCATGGGTAAGACTCGTCATTGTAGAGTGAGACCTCGAGACAGTTTTTTTTCCACACCGCAGTGACAAAAATCAACTTTTCCATTTTTTCATACTCTCAAAATAATCATACGTGTAAAAAATAAACAATAAAATGAATGCATTAATGAATTATTAATAATGACCTCATTATTACATGGTGTGCAGTGCCGCACAGAGGAAAACAAAACAGTGTGCAATCTTGTTTCCTTGCATTGAGAGCTATATAATGCCATTAAATGTCACACTCTGAGAATAGGAACTAGTACGTTGCATATATTACCACACTCTAACGTGAGCTGTCAAGGAGTGCTGTATCTGTATCTAACAGTATCTAACATATTCAGTATCGGGATTGTTTTTGTTTTTTTTACTTTTGCCCTCAAAAAACGTTCAGGTTGACCCCAGCTGAGCATATGTCCAGCTTTTTACAGAATACAAGAGTCCATATCAGAATGCTTTATGTTATATTTTACATGTTTTAACTTCCTGTACAGAGCAAGCCCCGGTCTCCCCTGCAGACATTTCTCTTTTGAATATTAACAGATGTGATGGTAAATAAGTCTAATTAAATCCATGCTCCTGAAACGTGACTTAGGTCAGATTTAGGTTTCAGTCTTGACTCGGTCTCGACTCCTCCGAAGACTCGGTCTTGACTTGGACTCACTATAGGCGGCCTCATCCTCATCACGACTGCAAACAGTTTCCTCACCAGCCTCGTTTTTTTCTCTCTCAAACTTAATTAGACAAAATAACACGGCTAGTCATGTTACCGAGAAGCCACAAAGTGCAAAATCTTCTTCAAACAATATACTAGAAACTTCCAGAACTGAACGACTGGATTTGACACCAACACACATAAAGTAAAACATCTCAGACTGCATTTTATTTTAATGAGAAAAACGTCTTTGTGATTAGACGAGGATTCTCAATAACATCAGGACCCGCTTGCTATGTAGAAATTTCTCAAAATTCAACTTGAAAAACTTTTGCAACTTATGAAACACACACACACACGTTTAGCGCTGTAATTTCAGTAAAACTCCTGTTGTGGAACATTTTACATTGTATGTTAAGAATACCAAACTAACCTAGCTATATGTTTAGCTAACAGTCCCTGTGTCTGAAATAATCAGATCTACTATCACACACACACACACACACACACACACACGCCCAACGCTCACTCAGTCACACTTTTATGGACACACATAATAAATTTCAATTTACTATCATACGATTTATTGATGTTAGACACAGTCACATAGTAACTGTGATCTGATAAAGCATTCTTTCACAAATGTTCTGTAGCTTACTTTGATTGCAGGCTCTTTATATTTATAATCAGATTGTGTAATCTAGATTTCATTACAGTACTGCACAATATTGGACAGTAAATGATCACAATCTGAAAGTTGTTAGACTTGCTGATGCGGTTTAGGACACAGCCGTTGTTCATTAAGTGAAAGTAGTTTAGATAAAAATCATGTCTTCTAATGTGTTGTCGTTTTTGAAGTAAACAATATAATGCGCGGTTGATAATAAAATGATTTTTTTTTTATTATTTTACAACAAAAGATGTGTCATTGTTGATATGGAGAGGTTTTCTGTTAGGAGATGTTTGTTTAACATGTATTGAAGGAGCCTCCAGGGCCAGTTCTTTGTAACATCAGAGATAAAGCTGTACCTCTTCCGAAACGTTAACGTTTTGCGCTTTTCTGTAACAAGCAACATTTTGCACACATACAGGGAATGTCATTTCATACCTATAAAATGTAAACAGATACACAAACTTGATTCATGACCATTCCATAACATACAATGAAGCTATAATGGGATGAAAAGTATGATGTGTTGTTCCTGTAATCAATAAGACATGACACTCCATGCTGTTACATCCCAATTTCCAAAAATAAAGTTGGAACGCTGTACAAAATGTAAATAAAAACCGAATATGATGATTTCCAAATCATGTAAACCCATATTTAATGGAAAATGTGGAAACAGAAATTTGACTATTTTAGGAAAAATATTTCTGACTTTGTTGCCAGCAACACGTTTCAAAAAAGTGTTGTTTCAACATAATTCACATCTCTTGACCAATCAGATTCGAGCATTGAACTGAGCTGATCATAAATATGAAATTGTCAGCATGGGCAAACTGCTGAAGTATAAACGGTTAACAAAACACTTTGGGATGTGCTAGAAAAGGAAAACAATTAACATCTGGGTGTTTAGGGTAACTCTGCATCACAACACCTTGTAGTTGATTATTTTCATAAACAACACACCCCACGGTATTCATACTTTCCCTATTATAAAAGTTAAGAACCATAATATTTGAGATCTGTAATGAGTATTTGGAAGATCTGAACGAAAAAGTTGTTGAATATGTTCAATGGAAATTGCAAATGTAAATTGAAGTATTAATATTTAACACGAAGCACAACTCTATGTAGCAGCTGATATTTTAGCAGCAAACTACACCCACTGAAGTGCCTTTTATCACTGTTTACAGAGGGAACACGTGAGTACGAGCGACTCAATATGTGAACCAAAGGGAAAATTTAAGTAAAGTAATGAAACGATGGGCTGAGTGATTTTTAACTACGTGATAGTGAACATTATCCTGGAACTTTTCCTGCTCTGCCTCGAGTCAGTCCAGGGTTCTTCAAGTTCCTTCAGATCCACTCCAGTTCTCCTCTAGGCACGTTCCCTTTACTCCTACTGATGCAGACGTTTATACTCACCATTACCACCAAGCCTTGAATACGATATTTCAGAATTGGGTGTAATTTTTGTGTATTTATCGGGAATTTTCTTCCGTGTCAGTTGAACATTAACAGCTTCTGCCAGTTCACCGGAGTTCTGACAGCTGAAAGGAGTGAAAGATCTGTGATAATTAACCCTAAGTATTATCCAGTGTGCGCCTCTCTCTCTCTCTCTCTCTCTCTCTCTCTCGCTCTGTCTCTCTCTCTCTCTCTCTCGCTCTCTCTCTCTCGCTGTGTCTCTCTCTCTCTCTCTCTCTCTCTCTCTCTCTCTCTCTGTCTCTCTCTCGCTCTCTGTGTGTCTCTCTCTCTGTCTGTCTCTCTCTCTCTCTCTCTCCGTCTCTCTCTCTCTCTGTCTCTCTCTCTCTCTCTCTCCGTCTCTCTCTCTCTCAGTCTCTCTCTCTCTCTCTCTGTCTCTATGTCTCTGTCTCTCTCTCTCTCTCCGTCTCTCTCTCTCTCAGTCTCTCTCTCTCTGTCTCACTCTCTCTCTCTCTCTCCGTCTCTCTCTCTCTCTCTGTCTCTCTCTCTCTCACTTTGCCAGGTGAACAGGTGAGGGCATGAGGTGTGAGGTGTGTACAGCACGCATGCGCTCAGGCACAAATCAGTATTTGAAGCTGAGTGTGTAAGCAGGTGTGTGTCAGTGTGAGGACGAGTGGTAGAGAATCACAAGCTCGCTCAGCTCAGCTCAGCTCAGATTGGCCACAATGACCTGGGATTATTTCGGCTTCTCCATGGTCCGCAGTGGCCAGAAGAACGAGACGATCATCGCCATCAACAACCCAGCGGATATTTCCGTTATTGTCATCTACTTCATTGTTGTCCTGGCTGTTGGAATATGGGTAAGATCCCTCGTGCGCCAGTGATATATTCACTTTATTTATCTTTCAAGTTTCATTGACTGGTGCTTGTGAATTGTTAACCTTGTTTCAACAGTGCGCAGGAAGGGAACAATGCGCTGTGGTCAGGTTTAAAAAAAAAAGTTTTGAACCTGAAGAGATTGTTATCTCTTTAAACTTTCATTCTCCACAAACTGAAGCAGAAGATGAAGCCTATTCCTATTTTTTTCCCAGCTTGTTAGGAAGTTGTGTTCAGAGTGCAGGGTCAGCCATGATATCATGTCCCCTGAGGCAGAGAGGGTTATAAGGGCCTTGCTTCAGGGCCGAACAGTGGCAGCTTGGCAGTGCTAGGGCTTGAATTACCAGCCTTTACCAGAGCCAACACTGTCCCAATGTACAGGCACTATTAGTTTCACTGTAATTACTGAATACCGAATCTGCTTTAAATGAAATAACTGAATAACAGTCTACACCGCAAATAAATAAATAAATAAATAAATACTTGCAACATAGTTTTCTGGTAAGTACTGTCATTAATATTTAAAGCATTTTCTCTGCACTGCATTGACATATTTAAAATTCAAGCATCATTGAACATGCGAATGTACATTTTAAATAAATCTTAACAACCATACATTTCAGGTCATTTCATTTCAGGTCATATGAGAACATATATAAGATGTATAGTTGCACAAAAATAATAATCCCTGAGAATCAGGGAGAGAATTGATGGGTCACAGTCCTGAACACAAAACAGAGAAAGTAACACAAAGAAAATAAGTTATATGGCTTATCGATAATGACAAATATCAGCTACGCTAGCGTACAATTGCTTAGCTTTACCTTCAGTTTTAAAATAACAGAAGTAGTAAAAAATGGTAAAATTAGCCACGTGAGATTCCGTTGCTGCTTGAAGCGGATTTTGATTTCCAGTTTTACAGTAATGTTAATGACAGAATGTTTACAGAACATTTACAGAATGTTAATGAATTGTTGTAACACTGTGTTGTTTCAGTAAACAGAAAAGACACTGTAGCAAGTCCAAAAATATCTTGAATATATATTCAAATGTATCTAGTATTTCCTATTATAAGATCACAGTAAACAAAATACATGGTCAATAATCTTATTTTCTTTCTTTTTTTTTCTTTTATTAATAGCTGTATTCTGTTGACAGATAATTTTGCATTTATATTGACAATAATATAAAATACAGTTATTTTATTTCTTGCACTTAATAAAAATGACTAGAAATGGGTTTAATAAATGATCATACTGGCTTATTCACAGCATGTTATTGTAGACATGACAGAAATTCTGTACAGTGTGGGGTTACTACAATACTTTTCACTTACACAAACACTCAGATTTAAATTAGCCATTAAATTAGACAAAACAAAAAAACCATGTTGGACATTTTGGAGATTGTTCAGCTGTAAGGAAAAAGTTTATTCATTTTATATTAGAATTATACCAAACATATCATGACATGTCATGTCACATGTACAATATGTAAAAGTTAAACAAATAAATAAATAGAATGAACTCATCTGTACTATTGGGCCAAGAACAACAAAATAATAAACGAAATAGTTGGTTCTTGTAAGGATGGTAATGTTACTTAGTAAATAAATAATCTTTGTTTTCTTTTCCATATATCAATTTTCCCTAACCCTAACCTGTGTTACACCTTTTCTCCCTTTTCACCCCGATTTTCTCCCTAATTTAGTTACGGCTGGTTCCCGCCCACCAGACAGCAGTCCCCTATCACACAACAGCTACCAAACATTCCTACAACTGCATCTTTTAGATCCACTACTCGTGCAGCATCACAGCTCGGCATTGCACACTCGGAGGAAAGAGCTATCTACCCACTTCCGCACTCAAAAGCACATGATAGGCTATGGGACAGAGAATAAGCTCCTCCCACTCAGAGAACCTGGCCAGTTTTGCTATATTGAACTCCTGGCCATGGTTGGTGATATGATCTCTGGACGATAGGGCGAAGGCTGTTCTGGGACCCCACGATCTACCATGTTTAAGTGAATTAATAAAGATTGGACATTGCGAAAACAACATTAGAGCCTGAATTTAAAAAAAATATATATATATAGACCCAATCTCCACTTATTTATTTATTTAGCAGAAGACGGTGTTGTAGGATGTGACGGTGCAGGTTCAGATTGGCGAGTGATCAGTTTGTATCAGTTGATCAAATGGTGCTGAAATCAAGGTTGGATTTCAGGAGGATCTATGTTGATGTTGTTCCTTTTTTTTTTTTTTTTTTTTTTAAAAACAAATGACAAAAATCATTCTAAAACTGTCTTCCAGCTTTGGTGATATCTGATAATATTTCTATTATTAATATTTTAAATAATAATAATTCCATACATATTTTCTGAGTTAATGTATAAATGCAGTCTTTTAATAAGTAACGTATATAATTTGACAGTTTAACATTGTCATGATATCAGATCTGCTAGATCTAGGTGCTGCGCTTATGTGAAGGTTTAGTGAAATTTAAAGTTCATGTAATGTTCCTCTCTGTAGGCCATGGTGAGGACGAATCGCTCCACGGTTGGTGGATTCTTCTTGGCTGGACGCAGCATGGTGTGGTGGCCAGTAAGTTTCTCGACACATGCATTACATCTAAAAACCTGAAGCTCATATAGAATGTGGTTTATTTTACAACATGATTTATGTCACTCTGCATGCTATAAAATGCACGTAATAATCTACATTAGACCAGAATTTATCACATGGAGAAAGGGGGAAACATTTTCTCATCAACCTAAAAATATACTTCATAATAAAACTGAATAAAAAGGGTTTTCCAAATAAAAATTTAAAGTAATGGTATAATTTATCCAGAAACATTACGTAATTAAATTTATGTCAAATCTTAAAGTAATTTACATAGAAAAGAGGCTAACGCTAAAAATTTGGTTAATCTCGACTTGGAATAACCTCCAAATGAGGTCGGAAAAACATGTTGGAAAGGGAACGTTAAGGGAAAATGCTGCTATTTTGAGCTATTTTCAGATCTCTGGTTGGGTTCTTGATCAGTCCCCTAACTAAAGCTCTTCTACCCTGTTTTCTCAGTTTGGCAGGGTGTCAGTTTGGTTCTTCTGAACTTCTTGTAGTTGTCACATTGCTCTTTGGCCATCATGTGACTTTTATAGCTGCAGAAATATTCCAGTTTCCATCTCCAGATCGGTGTGTTGGTAGGGTTACAGACATTTCCTCTGAAATCATGGCTTGTCATGATATTCAGCATCGTATCGTGTACATTCACCAGAAGTAAGCAGTAATCAAGTTGGAGAATCTCAGAAATAGAAACAAGGACGTGGTTTGCTCCTGGGGTCTAAAGCGATGACCATTTTCCCAGTCGCTGTTGATGTAAAACATCCCAAAAACATGATGCTACCATAACCATGCTTCACCATGGAGCTGGTGTTCTCCGGGAGACGAGTAATATTGAGTCTCTGCCAAATGTAGCAAGGCCATAAAAATTTTTTTATTACATGTTTGCTTTTGGCAAAAACTCCAAGCAGTTTTTTTTTTTATATCTCTCCAAATCAATGAGCTGCTCGATCAGAGCATCAGGATGAAAATGCATCTCTGTTTAAAACTATCTTTCAGAAACCATGATCTCTGAGCCAAATGGATGGAAAAATAAAAGATTTCATGAAGCCGTAATGGTCAAACTGCCTTTCTGAACTCACAGCCCTTATCAGTTTCAGACTCAAGAGACTTTACAGCTTTCATTAGGTTATAAAGCTGTAAAGAATAAAACACTTGGGGGATGTGCTGATATAGGAGATAATCAATGATGGGGTGGTGTGATGTGGCGCAACAGGAGGCGGAGTTCCTGTTATCGCTCAGAAGTTGATTAGTTTCCTATAACAGCACATCCTGAAGTGTTTTATTCTTTTTACACCACTAGAATTTTCTTATCGTAAAGACTATGATTTTAATGAAGGTATAACATGTCATACATTTTATCCATCTATTGTTTTATTTCATGTTTGGGAAAACCCATGTAAGTTATCACTTACATTATAGCAGCTATAAACAGTCAGTCCCTCAGCAGTCGCTCTTACCTCTGTCTTGGTAAAGCTTTCGTGTATTTGACATATTTTGTTCTTGTCCATGCGTTCCTTTTAACCAAAATATTATAAAGCTTTGCAACCTTTGACATCCATTTTCACAAACATAAGCTTTTTTGTTAATAATTACGGTCTATGAGCACCTCAGTGATAACATTTACAACCATTAGCTGATTAAATGATGCCGTCATGCATGCATGCTTGCAGATTATCCCTTACTTAATGACCTAATTGTGACCTTGGTCTTATGAAGGCACTGAGTGTTGAGAGTGCTGAGTGAACACGTGTGTAATGATGGCACAGAGTTGGGTAAAATGTCAGCGCTTCTATAATCACTAACTTATTCCCTCCTTCAGATCGGAGCGTCTCTGTTTGCCAGTAACATCGGCAGTGGGCATTTCGTGGGTCTGGCAGGAACCGGTGCCGCTGCGGGAATCGCCATCGGAGGATTTGAATGGAATGTGAGTGCAAGCACTGGAGGTCTATCTCACCCAAAATCCTTTCCATAAACACATCTACATGCTTTGAATAACACTGAAACTCCATAATCTCATTTATAATTTGGAATTATTTTAAAAAATAGATCAGGTAGAGGTAGAACTAGCATATATTATTATTTGCATCACTATCAACTGTCCAGTGAAATTCCCCTGTTGATCTTACGGAGGCGGAGCCTATGGGGCGAAATGATACCTATTGAAATAAAGTGATTCTGCTTGTCCAAGATGGCCGCCTCCTTAACCATACACCATCCAGCTACATGAGGAAGTTTTGTTCAAATCTATAAAATGAAATGCAGAAATCAACTCACTCTTTTTTTTCTCCCTTTTCAGGCTCTTTTTGTAGTACTCATTCTAGGATGGATCTTCGTCCCCATCTACATCAAGGCAGGGGTAGGCATCTGCTTTCACAATGATTTATTTATACTTTTTGCTTTCATTAGAGCTGGATGTAGCTGATATATAATGAATTAGAATAATCTCACTCTCATACACACTGGTGTAAATCTGTACTACAGCTACATACTGCATGACCAAATATAAACTTTACCCAGCATGTAGCAGATCAGTTTGTCCTCAATTCTGCTCTGGGGTAGATGACTCGGATATCCCTGGATGTTTTTTTACTTACTATGTCTGGCTAAAAAGCATCAAGAGGGCAGAGATTGTCTCTTATCTTAACTCACTGTCTCTTTTCACCGTGTAGGTGGTCACCATGCCCGAGTATCTGAAGAAGCGTTTCGGAGGTCGACGTATCCGAATCTATCTCTCCGTTCTCTCTCTGTTCCTCTACATCTTCACTAAGATCTCAGTGAGTGCTTTAATGTAGTATTTAATTCCCATCAATTTCCATACAATTTCCGCCTTACTACTGGATCAGCCATGACGTTTTTGGTCTGAAATTTGCTGCCTTAGTTTTGCACTGCAGCTATGATGTAAGCTGATAAGCTATGTAAACTTCACTCTTAGAAAAAGGAGTTCCTCAGGGGTTCTTCGCGCGGTTAATGGTTCTCAGCTTCGTAAATGGCTTTTACTTGGAACATTATTAATGCTTTAATATAAATTTCAATAATAAACTATTTATAAGCAAGTAAAACGTTACTAATTAATGATTAATTAATGCTAATTTAAGGAATTTTTTTTATGGTTTAAAATACAATTTAAAATATTTACATATAAAGTCAACATCAAACAGATAATAAAAGCTTAATAAATACTTTATAATAAAGTTACTAATAAAGCGTGTACTTTGCTAATGTTAGAGAAATCATCAGCAGATGTTGCAAATATCTTTAATTTTTTAATTCTTTTTTTAAATGATACTTTTCAGTGTAACTATAACAATATTTATATAACACAAAGAAACAAACAGCTAGACTTCAGGGTGTTAGAAAATTGTAAATTGAAAATTATCATAAGAATCAATTGCATATTTTGGCTACAATTCCGCCTACAATATTGAGGGGTGTGGCCTAAAGGGGCGGACTCATGCTGCAGTTCTTTGTACTCAGAGCATGGAAAGTTTGAAAGCATGAAAACAGATCTAAACTTACAAAAGACAAAGGCTACGTATTAACCTCCTGAATCCCAGCAGTTCAATTTTGTCCTCTCAAGAGGTAAACCTCTTCATCTCCAACACCATGCAAGCAACTGAACTAATTTCCATGGGTCTTTAAAGAGGACATTTAGGACTTTTCAGAACTTTTTAGCAAGAAAGTTAAGAAAAAAAATAATTGGGAGACATTTTGTTCCTGGAACCGAGGAGGTTCTGTAAAAATCAGGTTTCATCAAGCAGAAAATGATGTAAATGACTTTGCGCTGCCATGCTGTTGTAACTTCAGTTGAAGGTGGATGTTGCCCGAGTTCCTGATTTGGAGTTTCCGAGTTAAATAACCGTCCCATTGACCTTTGACACTTTTCTGTGGCTGAGGTCAAAGTACAGTTCTCAGGTCCAAGTACAGTTGATTGCAGCATTATATCAAATGCATTAAAATAAAAAAAATGAAAGATGCCCACCTCCACGCTGTTCAAGCATTCAGCTACATTTGTTCATGTTTATAGATGAGAATAAATTGTTAGCAACATTAGCCTCATAGCTCTACTACAAAACTAAAGGAGCAAACGTCAGCAATCAAGAAGTCTTAGCTAAGCCACCACATTTGATCCTCCTCCCAAATAAACGTGTAACGTCCCTCCACCAGGCGGACATGTTCTCTGGAGCCATCTTCATTAACCAGGCTTTGAGAATAAACATCTACTTGGCTGTTATCATGCTGCTGCTCATCACGGCGCTCTACACTGTCACAGGTACGTCTCATACACAGTCTGTCTCACAATAGACACACGTTACTCCCAGACAACGCGTTCTCTCTCTCTTACCCCTTAATCAGCTCATCGAAGGGCTGCTGATTAGCGAATGGGCCGAGGAAGGTGCTTTAGGCGTGTCCTCAGGAGCCTTCGAGATCAGAGTAATGTACTCTCTTATCTCCTGAGTGAAGTGAACAGCGCGCAGAGACTAAAGTCCAGCAGTTGTTATTCAGATTGTTTTCAGAAGTGCTTTTCATGAGGAGGACGTGAGCCTGGTAGTGCATCATATCTGAGGCATTACAGCTAATTGCCCATGTGCTCTGATAAGCTGGAACCCCTTGTGATCTAAGCTTTTGCTTTCAGTATAAATCACAGACAGGAATTGGAGTCACTACTGGCAATTTTAAAACAAGGAATAAAACATGATGGTGGTGCTGTTAGAGAAAAATAATCAATGATGCAGTGGTGTGATGAGGCAGAGCATGTTAATGACTGTGTGGTAATGGCTGCGTGTTAATGAGTGTGTGTGTGCTTGAGCCCGTGTTAATGAGTTTGTGATAATGAGTGTGCATTAATGAACGTGTGTTAATGAGTGTCTTTTAATGACTGTGTTCATGAGCATGTGTTAATGAGCACGTGTTAATGACTGTGTTAATGAGCACGTGTTAATGCGCGTGTGTTACTGAGTGTGTGCTAATGAGCGCGTGTTAATGACTGTGTTCATGAGTGGGTGTTCATGAGCACGTGTTAATGAGCATGTGTTAATTACTGTGTTCATGAGCGTGTGTTACTGAGTGTGTGTTCATGAGAGTATGTTCATTAGTGTGTGTTAATGAGTGCATGTTAATGACCGTGTTCATGAGCGTGTGTTCATGAGCATGAGTTAATGAGCGTGTGTTAATGACTGTGTTCATGAGCATGTGTTCATGAGTGTGTTCATTAGCGTGTGTTGATGAGCGTGTATTAATGACTGTGTTAATGAGAGTGTGTGTTATTGAACGCATGTTCACATTGAACGCGTGTGTTTCTGCAGGTGGTCTCGCTGCAGTTATTTATACAGACACACTGCAGACCATCATCATGGTGGTGGGATCCTTCATCCTCATGGGCTTCGGTGAGTGAATACCTCTCTCTCTCCATTCATCCTTCCATTCTTTCTTGCCTTATCTTTTTCTGTCTATCCTCCATCATGTCTTTTTCCATAATTTATCTCTGTGTCCATTATCCAACGTCCTTTTCTCTATCTTGTCGTGTCCTCCAATCTCTCTTTTCCCCACGACTCTCTTCATCTCTCTGTCACATCGCTCATCTTATCCCAAACCTATCTTTTCTTAAACTCTATCTCTCTTTCTCATTATACCACTCTCTCTTTTGTCCATCATCCAAACTGTCGTTTCCTAATCTCTGTCTCTCCTTCTATCTATCTTTGTCTTTTTTCTTGGCCTTCATCCAACCTGTCCCTTCCTGATTTCTTACTCTCTCATTACTTTTACTCTCTTCCTTTCCCTCTGTCAATCTCACTTTTCTCTTCTACACTGACTTTTCCCCTTGTTTTCTCTCTCCCACCTCACCATCTGTCCATCATTTCCATTTTTTCCCTTTTGCTTTTTTTATGCTCAAAATGATCCTTTCTCAACCTGCCTCTCTGTGTCCAGCGTTTGATAAGGTGGGAGGATATGAGGGTCTGCAGGAGAAGTACATGCAGGCCATTCCCTCTATCGTGGGGAACTACAGTGCGAAGTGTTACACTCCTCGTGAGGACTCCTTCCACATCTTCAGAGATCCACTGACGGGGGATATGCCGTGGCCCGGACTCATCTTCGGCCTCACCATCCAGGCAGCTTGGTACTGGTGTACGGACCAGGTACTCCTCTCTCTCTCACACACACACACACACACATGAACACACAATTCCTTATCTTTGAATTCATATCATTATATTATCAGGACTCTGAGACTAAGCAGAATGTTGAGCGTCTTGTTTTAGCTTGAGAGAGTCCTAAACTTAGACAGTCACACCTTCTGGGTCACTCATAAAGAAGATTAGATAACCAGCAAGGCATGACAGGACCTGCCTTAAGAAAAGAACCAAATATTCAATCACACAGAAACACACACACACACACACACACACACACACACACACACACACACACACACACACACACACACACATTTGTTTTTATGACTTTGTGGGGACCTCACATTACATTCTATGGGCATAACCCTAACCTCAACTATGACAACCCTAACCTTACCCAGTCCTAACCTTAACCAGAAGTAACCAAACAAAATACAAGACTTTATTTTAGGTTTTTAATTGTCTTCAAAGATTTCTGTAAAATAAAGTTTTCCCTTGTGGGGACTTAAAAAATGTCCCCACAAGGTAAACATAACAGGTTTTTATCACATTGGGGGACCATTTGGTACCCAAAACGTAATATAAACATGTCACACACACACACACACACACACACACACACACACACACACACACACACACACACACTCACACACACACACTCTGATCATCAATGATACAGTATATTATTATAATCTACACACAATATTATTATTATTAGTAGTAGTAGTATTTTACACCACAGTGCTGTTGAATTCTCCATTCTGATTGGCCAAAAGGTGTTGATTAATTTCCTACAACAGCAGCTCTGACAATTATGTTAATGCACTCATTGTAATATTTATTGTTTCTATAGCAACAACATACACAGGGACTTGTATGATGGATTCTGCACATAAATTGATTTAAAAAACAAACCAAAACATACAGTATAATTGTTGATATGGTGCCGTTTTGTGTAAGGAGATGTTTATTTAACAGTTATGGAAGGAGTCTCCAGTGTCAGTGCTTTGTAACCATCAGAGGTAAAGCTGCAGGTTTTCCGACACAGGAAACTATTCACAGATGGAGGACTTTCTGTTTCTCGCTAAAATTAGATATTTATTCTTTTTATCATTTGTTGTTTTTATTTTATTTCTTTTACTGAAACAGTTAGTTGATGTGAAGGTTTATTTTTGTTTTTTTCCTTATGTTTTGATGTATATTTTTCCTGCCACTAAAAACACAGTGAATTTTACATTCCTGCTTTTTTTTTTAAATTGCTGTGCAGTTAGCTAGAGTGAAGTTTTTTTCTCCGTATTCTTATATAGCTCCAATAAATAACATACCAGAAAATAATAGAAATCCACTGAGTTACAAAGTCACAGTCTGGTCATGACATTTTAGCTCATAAAGTGTCATATCAGCTTTAACTCTAAATTAGCGCCACGGTGGTGCGGTGGTTAGCACTGTCGCCTCACGGCAAGAAGGTCCTGGGTTCTATCCCCGGGTCACCAGGGTGCACAAGGGTTTGCATGTTCTCCCCGTGCATGCGTGGGTTTCCTCCGGGTGCTCCAGTTTCCTCCCACAGTCCAAAGACATGCAGATTAGGTCAAGTAGCTACGCTAAATTGCCCATAGGTGTGAATGCGAGCGTGTGTGGCTGTTTGTCTGTGTAGGAATGGCGACCTGCCCAGGGTGTACCCCCGAAGATGCTGGGATTGGCTCCAGCTTCCTCGCGACCCAGACGGATAAATCGGTATAGATAATGGATGGATGGATGACTCTAAATTAGTTTAATCTCAATTTAACATGAATATTGATAAAAAGTAAGCTTTATGCCCTCTCTGGCCTGTTGGAATAATCCTTTAGTTATGCTAGCTGTTATGAAGGGCTTATGTATGTGTCAGGTGTTACCCAGTGTTATTTCTTACTGTATATAGCAGTTTATTTAGAAGTAAACACTACGTCTCTGCATGCAGGTAATCGTCCAGCGCTGCCTCTCTGCTAAGAACATGTCCCACGTGAAGGCCGGCTGCATCCTGTGTGGCTACCTCAAACTCCTGCCTATGTTCCTCATGGTGTTCCCCGGCATGATCAGCAGAGTGCTCTACCCAGGTCAGACCTGTGTGCATGTGTGTGTGTGTGTGTGTGATTGCATCATATTAGCCATCCTCTCCATACCTCTATAGCAGTATATGTGTGTTTGCGATTATGTGTTAGCATGAGCATGTATGCACCTTTTTTATCCATGTGTTCTCCTCTTTAGATTTAAGATATCTTTTAAAGGGCCAGCTAGTCACTTGAGTTAGACCGACTAGCCACTTCTTGCTAGCTATCTAGGTTGGTATTATAGATAGCTATGGCATGTATGTATGTAAAAACAAACAGTTTTGCACTGTCATAATTCAATACTTTATGCAATGTTCTTTCATTTGTATTAAATTTAAATGCAGTTGTTATTGTATCTATGTGTTATCCATGTTATAGAGATTAGCTAGGTAGTTTGTTTACTAGCACTTAAAAAACAATTCCCAGCCTTTTAGTTAGAATTGAAGATCATTCATGAATAAGAACTATTATTCTGCCATGTTATTGACTTGCCAAAGTAATTGTTAGCTAACTGCTACAAGCGCTAGCTAGCTAGCCATTTGAGATAGCCCGACTAGCCAGGTTTATTTTTATAGCTATAAAACATATATCATATGATTTTTGGTAATTACCCGTAGTACTGATCATAACTTCAATTTTTGTTAATCGTATTTAAAATGTTATCATTTATATTTACTAATGAAATTTTTAAATAAAACTAAAAAAAGGGAACATCTTGATTCCTAGTACAACGCCGTTTTTGTACTCTTCTTTATGTGTATAAAGTATGTGAAAAATGACAGCTGACTGTGCTTGTGTAATTGTGTTATATTTATTGTTAAGTTTGTATGATTTTCTGAAGTTTTCTGTCCTTCCCGCTGCAGACGAGGTGGCGTGTGTGGTTCCTGAATTGTGTAAAGATTACTGCGACGCTGTGGTGGGCTGCTCCAACATCGCCTACCCCAAGATGGTGGTGGAGCTCATGCCTGACGGTGAGCATCAGATGGTCCGAGCTTTTGCACTTTTAGCCTTTTGATATGGTGAGATTCTTTACAGATATTTATCTAGATTTCTCAGTACTGATTAGCCAGAAGCTGTTGGTTAATTTTCTATAAGCGCAGCTACGTTTTTTGTCTTATTAACTTCAAACAAGGGAGCGATGAGTGAACAAAAGTCTGTAGCTACTATAATGTAAGTGATAACAGCAAGATAACAGAAAGAAATTCATTGAGAGGAGTACAGATGATGGAGATTTCACTGGTCTTAAGGCTCACCAGAAGTGGACCAAATATTTTATGAGGTCAAAGAGCATTGATTTTCACTCAGAGCTGCTGAATATGGCCCAGTTGGGTTTTTTTTTTTTGCCATACCTGCTCACAACGCTAATACGGAGCGAGTTTTTTCCCTGATGCAAGCACAATGGAAAAAGGAAAGGAATCACTTGAGTGTTGACTCATTGAAGGGGATCCTGTGCACCCAATACAACTTAAAGCATATGACATGCAAGGACTTCCATACTTATGTTATGAGCTATTAGGAAAGATCCAGTCCTCAGGAAAATATACCCAGCCCCCTCAGGATGACTGAAAAGTGTCGAATCCAGGAGTTCACTTTTTTCCTATTTTCCGAACTTTTTTTTTGTTTTCAAATCTGTGGCCTTATATAAGAAATGTGCTTTTTTTTCATCAAGGACAACATTGGCCAGAACAAGTTTTCTTCTGAAAGATTTTGTGAAAAAGTTCAAAATGTTCAGTTTAATCTAGGCTTAGGGGCCACAGTGTTCTTTAGGGCCAATAAACCTCATTGATCAGATCATCCTGACTGTGTTGACACATTTGTATAATACACCCCCCCCCCCCTCTCTCTTTTTCACAGGCTCAAATCTGGTCACCCTAGGTAGAACAGGAATTAAGCGCTGCTATTGGAAAATAATTAACGTAAAGGTGTTAATGGGTGCTCACCATTGATTATTTTTCTAGAACAGCACTCCCTGTTGAGTTTTAATTTTTACTTAACATATAGTATAACTACTTGACATAATCTTAATGACACCTCTGTTAGCACTTTGCTATGGCTTCTTCATTTGTGAGTCTCCATAACTCCTGTATTTGCTGTATATTTGTGTGTGTGTGTGTGTGTGTGTAGGTCTCAGGGGTCTGATGCTGTCGGTCATGCTGGCGTCTCTGATGAGCTCGCTCACTTCTATATTTAACAGCTCCAGCACGCTCTTCACCATGGACATCTACGCCAAAGTCCGTCACAAAGCCTCCGAGAAGGAGCTCATGATCGCTGGAAGGTACACGCACACGCACACATGCACGCACACACACACACACACACGCACACACACAAATACACAAATGCACACACACACACTCACACAATCAACTATTTCATGATAATTTCCTATTATTTACATAATAAAATACGGATTACTGATTTGTTGCACTTAATGCTGCGTTCTTGAATGCGACATACTTCATCTCTGAAACACACACTCACACACACACACACACACACACACACACACACACACACACACACACACACACACACACACACACA
>JAQQZR010000009.1:18371070-18390548 GCA_030068235.1 Notoglanidium macrostoma
CCCCGCCTCTCACCCCAAGATGCTGGGATTGGCTCCAGCTTCCCCGCCACCCAGACCGATAAAGCGCTATAGATAATGGATGGATGGATGATTTTGTTTTGGTTTCTAGTGTATTACTGTTGCTAAGTAGTCTTTTTCCTAGTGTGTTCGCCTGATTACTAGCATCCAGCTCACTAGCTAGCCACAGGGTTACAAATTTTATGCCCCTGTCTTTACACATACAGTTCTCATTAACTAGAGTCCCTATGGCGGGACTTTTTGCCTAGCAAGGAATGTACTGAATAGTAAAATGCATTGAAATATTTTAACAACTTGCTAGATCGGAAGATGTTCTTGAGCTCAGTGTTGAGTTCATTGTTCTTGAGTTGTTCTCAAATATAAGGTAGTGATGTTGACAAGACTTTGGTGCTGTGGAGAGTCTGAAATCCAGCAGATGAGGATATTTGAATCACTTTACTATTGTGTTATTTCTTTAAAATAACTAGTCTATGATGTTGAATTAGTAGCAATAATTCAGAAATTGATATCTTTCAGCATAGATGGTCTAACCAGCTTGACCCAACTCCAATGTGCTCCAGTTTAGCAGCGGGTCAAACCAAGCTGGATTTTTCATCTTAGACAGCTATATCAACTGACCACATAACCATCACTGTTTTGTCTTTGTCATAGGAAAAGAAACACCCTAAAGTAACAACTCAGGGTGTAGACAAGATCTGGCAGGACTCCTGGGACATTCCTGGGACGGTCAAGAGTGGACCCACACCGTTGTATACACAAACCTCTTGAGGAATTCCAGAAAAAAAGCTCCTCAAGTGGAAGGAACTTAATCCCAGACCTAAGAGGAGGTCGGATCAATTGTGCCATTGGTGTAGACACGGCTGTCCACTTACTGTCTCACTGACTTTGGGAACACTGCTACCCAAACCCAACAAGCTCACAATTTCAGACATTGTATACCTTCTTAAAGGGACTTTCTGTGTAGGTGCTTATAAGATCTATAAATATATATATAAATATATATTGTGCCAGCTTAAATATTGCAGTTGTGGTTAAATATTATGTACTGTGTTTCTTTGGATAACTGGATACAAAGTATTATTTTGTTAGTATGTCAACTAAAGTATTAATAAACAGGGTATAAGTTGCCAAGTCACTGGACTTTGAAAAGAACTGGACATAGAAATCTACCTTCGTTAACCTCAAACTCTGCTAAAGTCTCAAAGCTATAAGAAAACTTTAGTCATCTACACTAGACCAAGAAGAGTGGCCAGTGGAAGAACAATGGACAAAAGCATGCGTCCTCATGTTCCCTGCAATGGCTGAGAGTCCTTCTTGGATTTTACCGAAGACACCATTCACAGGGTTGTGTTGAACACCAAACACACAGACACACAGAGATCATCCAACTCTTTCCAGAGCGAATGTCCTGTCTGAGGCGCCAGCCTGTGACCATCCCAATGGATACCGTCAAGATTATCCAGTCAGAGAAATTCCCACGGGAGTGTCCTGTTCCTGTGACCCAACCTCGCTTCGCACCTCCTCCTCGTGTGGCCTGGGATGGAGGAGGTGAAGGTGAGGTGATTGTCAACCAGGCCTGCAGTGACCTGTCCGTCGAGGTGAACGGTAACACCATGGTTAACCCCCGCCCTCTGGCCTCACCTCCAGCACCAGTCCTCCGTCGTGAAGCTAGCTATTTAGCCCAACGCAAAGCTAGCAACAGCGATATATGCTACCACCAATTCCACTACAAGATGGATGACGTAATTGTGAACCAGTACGTCCTCCGCTCTTCGTCCACCTCGTCCTCCTCTTCGTCTTCAACATCTTCGGGGCCCGTGATGCCATGTGAACCACTGGATTGCCCGACTTGCGGGCACACGTACAACTTTGCAGGGAAACGCCCAAGAATCCTGTCCTGCCTGCACTCGGTGTGTGAGGAATGCCTGCAGATCCTGTACGAGTCCTGTCCCAAGTATAAGTTCATCTCATGCCCCACATGCCGGCGCGAAACCGTTCTCTTCACCGACTACGGTTTGGCCGCACTCGCCATCAACACCAGCATCCTGAGCCGCCTGCCGTCTGAGCCTGGAGGGACCGTACAATGGGGAGGAGATGCCGACCGCAGCTGCTACCAAACGGTGCGCCAGTACTGCCAATCGGCCTGCACGTGCCACATCGCTAACCCGCTCTCCACCTGCGGCATCATGTAGGCGTAGATCTAAAACAGTCCACCAGGTGGCACTGTTCGAGCCAAATCCACAAATCCACAAAACCAGTGACCCCACTAGTCCAAAAATGCCCTCCGTCTTACCCTGCCAATGCAAATATTATCTATAGATCTATTTAGTGCAGACGGTTGCTGTCTGGACTTTAAAGAAGTGAAAGAGACACTTGTGCAAGGAGCCAAGAGAAATGTTATATCAGAGTAAATGTATTTTATGTACGAACTGATTGATCCCTTTTCCCTTCAACTTCCTGTTTATCTTGTTTGGATGTGTTTGTCATTGACATCTCTTCACATGGGAATGCCAAGGAGACTTTGTCTCCCCCTCTCTCCTGGGAAAAATAAAGCAAATAAATGAATCAAGTCAAAACAATTTGTTTTGTCTGAACTTGAAACCGTGGATCAGTAACACTTTAGCAATGCAAGGCATGTCACAGTCGCGTTTCATGTGACAAATTCGCAGACAAAATGTGACAAAAACAGGTGTATATACAACCATAAGAGCTTTATACTGTACATCTGTTACACAAAAAAAAAGTACAAAGGAAGTATACAGGCTATTTTACATAAATACTGTGGAAAAATATGAAATACATGAAGCTTTGACATGTGATACAGCACATACAACTGAGAAAACATCACCTGGACAAAGAGCTGCACTGATAAAGAGATAGAGAGACAACTCTCTTTTTTTCTTAATAATTTAGCAGCACAATATAAAAGATATTGCTACAATCTAAAATAAAACACAATACTTGTTATTATACATGCAGCAATATATTCAATTTTCTCATATCCTGAGAAATTTCAGAGTGCTTCTTTTGACATACTTCTTTTGAGGTTTTTTTTAATGTTAAAGAGTAGGTCACAGATTTGCAACTGTTATTTGTTTTCTTTTTAAAGTAGCTTATTAAAGACTCCTTTGTAACAGTATACTGTAAATACATAGGGCATGGTAAGTGCTTTGTTTATCTTAATACACCTAACATACATTATTAATATCCATTAAAATACTGGCTAGCATACATAAGGCTTAATTATTTAGGTTTATATGAATGTAGTTCTGGAAAAAAGGGTATACACTGTGTATAGTATAGTATATAGTGTGTGGGCCTGTCATATGCGGCCCCACCCAGACTCTAAAAGATGATGTGATCTGAATGCTATGCTGAAACACCTTTTGGATTTTTACCACATATTTAACACCCATTGACATTCATTAACACCCAGGCCTGGATTTCTTGTCTAGGATGAAATCACAATGAAGCGAGCATTAGCTGTATACATAGTGTTAGATGGAAATGTCGTAAATGAGAACGTAGCCTTGATCCATCATGGTGGCTTCTCATTTCCATCTTGCATTGAGTGGCGTTTTCTAACATATACCTGATGAGCCACTTTGTCTAGGCTACAAAAAAAAAAAAATTCAACCTAATGAAAATAACAAATAGATAGACATAACATATGTAAACAAAGATTTAGGCAAGATTGTAGACATTGCTCTCCAAATATAAATATCCATATACAAATAGCAGGTTAATGTTAGATGTAAAGAATGTCCACATTGTGTCCATTTATGATTTTCTTCTTCTTTTGTGACGTCTTCACCTGAGTAAGAGGTTCAGAACCGAGTCGTCTTTCTTCTGTTCTTGAACAGTTGACCGAATGTCCTCTTTTTTGCATTTTGTGAGCTTAAAAAAGAAACAAAGTTAGACCAAAGTTAAATTGACCAAAATGCAATGTTTTTTAAAAAAAAAAATCAGACTCTCTAATCACGTCATAGTGTTTTATAACACCTTAAATACCACAACAATTTTGGATTATTTTTTAAATTCTGATTGGCATTGATTAAACAATTTTCTATAACAGCAGTAGTAAAGCTGCATATCACAGGTTTATAGCAATGCAATCGTTCTAATGTGGTAGTAACAACTTACAAACCTAAGACTAATAATAAACATGTTAAGAAATATTTTGTCATTTAACAAAGAAAAGCATTTAGTCATTGATATGGTAATGCTTCCTTTAAAGAAACTTTATAGGTTAAGAAGTGTTTCGTGCACTTTTCAGTTTCGTGGACAATGAAAAGCCAAGTTTTTTATGACTTACAGACAGTGACAAAGAGAAATATAAACAGAGGGTCTGACTGTTTAAAGCTGCTATAATGTAGGTGATAGCAGGAGCTAACTTGTTTTGTGTACGGTCTACAACATGAAAAATGTATCTATAAATGGCTACTGTGATATAAGAGGACTAAAGAACTTCAGGACATGCTGTCATGAGAAAATAATCAGCGTCAGCTCCTGATCTCGACATTGGGTATCTTCGGAAGGCAAGCATTAACAATTTCAAACATCTAAAAGAAAATTATGTCTTTTTGTGATGTATGAAAGTCTTTTACAGATAAAAATGATCAAAAGACTTTTTAATAGGCAGATCAAGTTGGACTAAAACTAACATCTTTTTAAACACTAATTTCGGCCAGACGAGGTCCAATAATGCACATCAATGGATATCATGGGTGTGCCAAAATCTCACCTGCTGCTCTTGGCTGGTTTTGACTTTTCATTCCATCTGAGTGAGCTAATCTTCTGTTTCAAGCTGTTACTCGCCTTCCGCTGCTCCGTTTCAACCGGCTGGATGAGCAAACAGATAAACAGTGCTTGAACAACAATTGCTATGACATGCAAAGCCACATAATACATTCATTTGAGTGACATAACAATCCTGCATGGCAGAAAAGATTTGTATAGACTTGGTTGACATTTTTGTGCTTTCAACAACTGTTTAATACTTTATAAAAAGGGGTTTGCGCATTCTATAAATAATGTTTCTTATATACAGTGGAATAAGTGGGAAGGCTGAGACAACCATTACGAATACTTCTTTTTTTTTGCTAACCCTTTTCTAAATTAGTACAAAGTTCTTCATTATGAGTTATATTATCGGGAACAACTGTAAAGCAAAATCTATTTACATGAATTTCAGAATTCCTTAGTATTTAGTACATCCCATTTTTGCTTAAATGACTCTTAAGTTGGTACGTACTACACAAAACTGGTGTAAAATCCATGACAGATCAAATCAATCGCCGTGTCGAGGAAAATCTGAGCTTTTACACAAACACTACAAAAAATGTCTACTAACTCTACTTTCTTGTATATCATTAAATCTAGCTACTTTTTCATATTAAAAGGTTCCAATAAACCAAACTTGAAGTAGTCTTTTGACAGCTTTGACAGATGTATTAAGGTTACTGAACATTTCTTTTCTTTGTTTCCAAAGACATTTTCCAGATTTTCAGTGTTTTCTCAGAATTATTTTTGGGTTTCCAAAACCTAAGACTGCTAAACAAAGATAGTACAAGTTGTCTCCAGACAAAAGTGATATACACACATAGATGGCAGGTGAATGGATGTTTTAGTTCGTCTATGTGCTCAGGTTGCAACATGTTGGAATACAGAGTTATCGCAACACACACCAAACCAGTTTCCAAACCAGAGGGTTGTTTTTTTTTTAACGTAAATTAGCTGTACCTTTCCTCTTACCGGCTGTGGGCTTTCAGGCTCTTCCAGTAAAACGTGTGTAGATGGAAAGTGCTCAGCTCGAAGGGCTTTAGCTTTACCTACATGAGACATAACACAACCTAATAAATCCATCACTCTTACATACAAGACTACAAACATTGCTTAATTACATGTTTTAAGGGGCAGATCTGAACGGTTAAGAGGTAGGGGTTTTGCTTATTGGCCTACCTGTTGATCTCACAACCTAGTCCTTAAAATGACTGTTATTAGTATTTTATTTTTACTTTATTATTTACTGTTATACTAAATCATACAAAAGTGCAATGTGTTGCATTTATAGCATGATTAAGAATGTTTTTTGGAATGTGATCAGTGTTATACTGCTGTATTATACTTATACTATACCTCGTTGTCTGATAAAAGTCCACGTATCAGACACACTCCTTCGACGGAAAGTCTCAGAAGAAAGTCCTGGTTGATCCTCGGCATCCCTGAAGTCAAGCTTCTCACCATCTGTGGAGTCGACACTAGCTTTCTGTGTGAAGACAGCCTGCGAAGAATTCCAGTTTACATGAATATTAAAGGAACTAAATGCTAAATACTGCACACATCAGACATAACATACACACCACAGACATAACATACACACCACAGACATAACATACACACCATGGACATGACATTCACACCACAGACATGACATATATATGGTATATCAAACCATGAATAATGCAAACACTGCAATACAATCAAAGATAGTTTGTGACAAACACTGCACAAAACAAAACACTGGTTAACACAAACAAGAAACCCAAGCCAGTACCAAAACCATCAAAGCCTTGTTTAAGAAAAATGAAAAGAATTATTACATTTGCATAATATTCTATTAAAGAATTAAACAAATATAATTAAAGAGTAATTAAATCAAGGTAAACACAAATAATATAAATACATGAATCTGAACGTTAAGATTAACACAAATCTAAACGCATAAGGGAACGCATATACAAAAAAAAAAAACACTGATAGTAAAATTTATTCTAAAAATACTATATAAAACAAAACATGTTAACACAACCACAACATAAATAAAAATGTTAAGGTTAACACAAATAATACATATAGTATAATAGTATAGCATAGTACGGCACAGTATGGCACAGCATGGTAGATAAAATAGTTAGAATACAGAATAGTATATTGCAGTACAGAATAGTAGAAAAAATAGACATAGTTCCCTGTGTACTTTAACTGATATCAAATAGTAAATGTTAAATTTGTGCGTCCCAAACCTGTATATGCTGTTGAGTATAACATTTTGGAAATTAAAGGCTCAGATCTCCATTTCTGAGTGTGATATTATTAAACCAAGAGCACACCTCTGTTCGTCTTGATTGTCCTGACTAAAGGTGTGAATTTGGTGAAAATCTGAAAACATTAAATTTTCCCCCAAAAACACAAAATCCCTTACCATTTTAAGGGCAAAAAATCTGACATTCTCAGATCTTCACCAAATTCGCACAGTGTCTTAGGTTGGTGGAGACTAATGCAGAAGTGCACTTAGTTTCTTCCTAACATACTCCAAAGCTGAGATATAGCATAGCATAGCTTGGCATATCATACTATATAAGTAGAGTAGACAAAATAGCTACAGTATAGTACAGTACAGTATAGTAGTTAAAACAGATATATTTCCATTTAAATTTATGCACTGCACATGTACTTTAACTAATATCAAGCAGTAAATGTTTAAATGTGTGCATCCCAAACCTGTATATGTTATAGAGGGTAATACATTTGAAATGAGAGGCTCAGATCTCACATTTTGAGCATAATATTATGAAACTAAGTGCACTCCTGTGTTCGTCTTGATCATCCTGACAAACGGTGTGAATTTGCTGAAAATCAGAAAACACAAAATTTTTTGCCCAAAAAACACAAAGGCTAACCCCTTACTATTTTCTAGGGTGAAAAACCTGACGTTCTCAGATCTTGACTAAATTCGCATAGTGTGTTAGGGTGGTGAAAACTAATGCAGCAGTGCTCTTAGTTTCTTCCTATCACTCTCCAAACCTGACATATGGCATAGCATAGCACAGCAGGGCATGGTAGAAGTATAGTAGATAAAATAGCTAGAAGAAAGTACAGTACATTGTAATAGATAAAATAGATATTTTCCATTCAAATGTATGTACTGCGTGCTTTCTTTAGCTAGAATCAAGCAGTAAATTTTTAAATTTATGCGTACCAAACCTGTGTATGTTATTGAGTGTAATGTACAGTATTAGAAATTAGAGGCTCATATCTCAATTTCTGAGCATGATATTATGAAACTAAGAGCACTCTTGTGTTTGTATTGATCATCCTGACAAACACTGTGAATTTGGTGAAAATCAGAAAACGTTAAATTTTTTTGCCTAAAAAACACAAAGGCTTACTATTTTTAGGGTGAAAAACTTGATGTTCCCAGATTTTCACCAAATTCGCAGTGTGTGTCATGGAGTTCAAGACAAACACAGAAATGTATTTTGTTTCTTTCTAACATACTTCAAAGTTGGGATATGTATAATATAATGAAGTATAATACACAAATATATTACTGTGAATACAAATACTACACAAATTAAAATATTAAGATTAACACAAATACTATTCAGACTAAAACAAAGTTTAATATGAATACTACATAAATAAAAGCGTTAAGGGTGACATAACTAATACTCTGGACAAAATATTAAGGTTAACACAAATACTGCACGGACCAAAAGTTTAACACAATTACTACACAAAACACATCAGTAAGGTTAGCACAAACACTACACACAAACACACACAAACACACACACACACACACACACAAACACACAAACACATGCACCAAAAAGTTAACACAAATACAAAACAAAACAAAAAAGGTCAAAACTAATACTACAGTACGTATTGTACACATACAAATACTACACATACCAAAAAATTAAGGTTAACATAAATATTATATAGTATAGTATAGTATAGTACAGTACAGTATAGGACAGTATAGTATATGATAGTGTACTATACCATAGCATAGTACAGTAGAAGTATAATGTAATTATTGTACATAAAATAGGTAGAGTGTAGCATAGAACAAAATAGTATATACAGCTTATAAAATGTATGCACTGCACGTTTACTTAAACAGATATCTGAGTATAGTATAGTGCAGTATAGTATAGTGTAGTATAGTATACCATATCATAGTATAAGTAAATAAAATAGCTACAGTATACTACAGTACAGTATCATAAATAAAATAGATATATTTTCACTTAAATGTATGGACTGCACGTGTACTGAAACTCATATCAATCAGTAAATGTTTAAATGTGTGCGTCCCAAACCTGTATATGTTATAGAGGGTAATACATTTGAAATGAGAGGCTCAGATCTCACATTTTGAGCATAATATTATGAAACTAAGTGCACTCCTGTGTTCGTCTTGATCATCCTGACAAACGGTGTGAATTTGCTGAAAATCAGAAAACACAAAATTTTTTGCCCAAAAAACACAAAGGCTAACCCCTTACTATTTTCTAGGGTGAAAAACCTGACGTTCTCAGATCTTGACTAAATTCGCATAGTGTGTTAGGGTGGTGAAAACTAATGCAGCAGTGCTCTTAGTTTCTTCCTATCACTCTCCAAACCTGACATATGGCATAGCATAGCACAGCAGGGCATGGTAGAAGTATAGTAGATAAAATAGCTAGAAGAAAGTACAGTACATTGTAATAGATAAAATAGATATTTTCCATTCAAATGTATGTACTGCGTGCTTTCTTTAGCTAGAATCAAGCAGTAAATGTTTAAATTTATGCGTACCAAACCTGTGTATGTTATTGAGTGTAATGTGCAGTATTAGAAATTAGAGGCTCATATCTCAATTTCTGAGCATGATATTATGAAACTAAGAGCACTCTTGTGTTCGTATTTAGGGTAAAGCAAATAATAGACAAAAGCAGAACATAAATCAATACATGTCACAGCACATCAACACAAATCATAATCATTAGGTAAAGACAAATACTAATTAAAAGAGTAGATAAATGAATATGTTTATTTGAACTCAGCACAGCCTAAATACTGAAAGACAGCAAATGTGTGATTACACAAACGATCTGAAAGACAAAGGCAAACAAATCATAGCTTTAACGCCAACGCAGACAACACAACTTTCATAAATGTCTCGTTATGTCTTTGCTTAACAGAAATACTGTGCATATGATTACTTAATACAAGTGTGCACTGTTATTAACGACAGCTACCATCCCGTTTCTCTGGTGAATTTGAACTCGGGTCATTTGAGTTGCTTAGCCGAGTTGCTTAGCAGCTAATGAGTTTTACAAAAACAAAAATCTCACTGAGATGACACAATCTGAGAAGACTTTATGACAACACTGATTGTGAGATTCAGAGAGGCTAAAAACAACATAATTAAGGATAATAGTAGTTGTACTGTAGACAGGCGGTAACTGGTAAGAGGAGGCGCATATCTGTAGATAATTTGTTGAGGTGTTAAGTCAGCTTGGATGCAGATTTATGGTGGTGTTATTTGGGTGGTGCTGTGTTTATGCTATGTACACACTTCGAAGTGGTAGGATACTGTAACTCTTTTAAAGAAGGTACATTATTGGATATAATATCACCGAGCTGCTGAATTTGCAAATCTCAAGAAGTAATGTTGTTATAGAAGCAATGCTGTTTCTATAGCAACAACTCATTCATATGTACTTGTTTGATGGATGATCTACATAATCCAACCCTAATAATGAACGGATTATAAGATTATGTTGGTATTTATCAAAGAAAAACATCATTTATAGTGATATTTTCTGTCAGGGGGATCAATAATGTTTGTGAAAGGAGTCTCCAGTATCAGAGCTTTGTAACACCACAGGAAAGTCTTCAGGCTAGACTAATTTGCACTCTGGTTCCTTGGAAACAGGAGAGGCTGTGTTTTTTGTTTTTAGTTGATGTTTTTAGTGATTCTGGTGAAAATCTGTTGCTTGGTGCTGTTTTTTGTTACTCCTGAAAGACGTCGATGTCACAGGAGGACGTTCTTATTGCTAGCAGTGTTACAGATGTGTTTAAAAGAATAAAAAAAAATTCATACATATGTGTTAACAGACCCCTTTTCTCACTCACTGATTTTCACGTTAATAATAAAGTCAGCTTGGAAGTAGTGGAGATGCTGGTGCAACCATTGGACTCAAAGTTCCAGAATGCAATGCAGCTCTACGATGCAGCTGAGACTCAGCTCGGCTAGTTAGCGATCTCTGTGATGACGAGCGCGAAGTTATTGATAGGGGTTTTATCATGAACGTTCAAGCTTTGGAAGCCGACCTGTTTAAGCACAATATACAGATGAGGAGACGAGAGAGCTAGACAGACTAAAGAACTAAAGTGCCGCTGCATCACTTTCTTTAAAATGAGGGCTTATTTCCACTGCATCACTATAAGCAGATAGTTATGGCTGATTCGGATGAGTTCATCGCCATCGATCCATGGTGGAAAATAATCCAGATAAAGGTTTTAAAGTGTGTGTCAGCAATGGGACGCTGTTTATTTATCAGCATACACAAAACCACAGGAATGGCATGACTATGAGGTGGTGTGCTACTAAAAAAAAACAGCCCAAAAAAACCCAGCATTTTTAATAACTAGTGACTCTCACCTTCATCTCCGTCTCTCCCGTCTCATCTTGGCTGTTCTTTATCACCAGCTGCAGTTTTTGGTTCTCCCTCTGCAGCCGTGCGATCTCCTCTAGCATCTGGCACATCTGCTCCAGATAGAGCAACCCAGGAGGCAGATGGTCCCACTCAGGTCCAGTGGCGCATACAGCCTGCTAACACACACACACACACGCACACACACACACACATACAAAAACACCTGTTTACTGTAATGCTAGTTTTTGTATTAGCCCATTTACTATAAGGCTATTGTTTGATTTAGCCTGTTTACTATCACGCTAGTTCTTGAATTTTCCAGTTTACTCTAAGGTTGCTTTTTTAACATGTTAATTTCAATTGTTAAGCCTGTTACCATAAATGCAAATTTTTTGTATAGCCTGATTATTTTCATGAATGAATGTTATAAAATGGTAATTTTTTGGTTTTTTCTTCTTTTATTGTTATGCTAGCTCTTAAATTAGCCTGTTCCCTATAATACAAATTTTTAAATCTTTAAAGCTATTTCTTGAGTACACATAATTATTTTAATGCTAATTCTCGAGTGACCCTATTCACTGTAATGCTAGTTTGTGTTTTTTCTTCTTTGCTATACAATAGTGAATCACTTAGCATGTTTATTATGATTGATACTTTGAATTTGTGTTTATCATAATGCTAGTTCTTGAATTAGCCTGTTTACTATAATACTAGTTTACTTTAACACTACTTGTATGGTTTTAACACTACTTTAAGTTAGAACACTACTTTTAGAGTACTATGAAGCTAGTTTGTGTTTTGTTTACTATTGTGCTAGTTCTTGAGCTAGCCTGTTTACTATAATGTTAGCTTACTTTTAAGTTTTTTTCCAGAAGTAATTATTTGATGTAATGTTTATATACCTATATTCTTAAAGTATGACATGGCCTAAGTCCACTCTGCTGTTCTGTTCTGCTAAATAAATCATAAATCCCTAATTAACATTTGATAACATGAAGTTGTGCCTTCACAGGGCGGCTAAGAACGAATGTTCCCCTGCATGCACCTCTCCCTAACACGCTGGAATTGAGACACAGCCTACATGGGCTGCTATCAGTAGCTGCATTCTAACCGCCTCTACATTCCTGCTGATCCGCTTCCCTCTGGCTTCATTCCAGCTAAGCTTAACACACCTGAACCGGCTGGTTCACACTGACCACGGCGAAGAACAGCAGAATGATGAGTGTGACTGTAGTCAAGGTGGGAGTGTTAAGTGGGTGTGGGTGTGTGTAGATGTACACCTATGTGTATGTATTTACTGGCTAAATTAAGTGCGTAAGAGGTGATCAGCACATTATCTGGGCTTGTAGGAGAAAAAGATTAGTGAAACTGCTGCTCCTTTGGTGACACGCTTCCTTGCGTCATTTATCTGTCTCTGATTGGTCATAGGCAATGCAGTAAAATCAGATAAATCATTGATGGTGCTAAAGAAATGAATCGTTACTGAGATAAGTAGTAGGTCTTCCTTATTGTAGCACATACTTAGCATTTTGTTCTTTTTTTATCGTACCTTCGTAATACAGGTATGAATAAAATAAAAGTCAGCTATTCCTTTTTTTTGTATATAATGGAAAACTTCTAAATTAAAGGTCTAGTATTCCAATAATGGACAATTCACATCTGTTTTAGGATATTTTCTCTGTCTCACATTATTTTAGCATTACGTTTTGAGAAATGTCCTGACATAGCTAGAATTCTGTGGACATTTTTTTATAGACAAAAAGGTCAAAGTCTTCAAATCCTGTTTACATAAAATCCTTGAAATCAAAATTTTCTCATATTGATTCTTTAACCAAGATTTGAACTAGTTTAGACTATACTATCACTTGAACCTTAACGAGCGACTGGTCTCTCAGCTTTTATTTCTAATATTTCAGTAAAGCTTATGAGTAACCAATAATTGTTCAAGGAATAACAGACTAAAGTTTATTGTTGTTGTTGATGTTGTTGTGGTTGTTGTCAGGAGTTGTATTGGCTTTAATTTGAATGATGTCAGGAGACGCAGGCCATGACACACATAACGGCTATCGTATATATCATTCCTGGAGAGTGAAGCTTTGTGCTCTATAATACAGAACGCTGTAGTACGAACAGAATATTTGGAATCAAATGTGAACTAATTTGCAGATCATGACTGCATTATAAACTGAATAATATCACCTGAAATCTGAAACTGAAATCACGGTAAGTTGCATCATGATGCACTTTTCCATTTAAGCTATCAAAGGAACTCAAGTGTAGCCGATCAGCCATGACATGGTTGCTGTCTGATGTTTGCTTCTTTATTTTTTAACCAAAAGTCTGCATCACCCAAAATCTTACAGTACTTACAATACTTACAGTTCTCCAGTGATGTGGTTCAGGACACAGCTGGACTGACCATCATCGCTCAACAAACACTAACCTTAACCATGTAGCTGAATGCTGTAACATGGGGCAGCCATTTTGCACTACAGCAACCAGCAAAAGTTTTTTTTTTTTAATATCAGTTTGTTATCAGTAAAATTTTTAGGCTCCGCCTCCTTGTAGCCTTGTAGCAGAAAGCGGAACGTGTTTTAATGTGCACTTAAACAATGTTGTTCAGTGCAAGTATATGAAGAGCTGGTCATATTTGAATTTTGGCTGAAATAGACTTCCATTACTTGTTATTATGACACCCGTATACCATTCTTCAAGCTCTGTCCCCAGAAGTTTGAAGGACAAATTATAGAAAAAACTGTAGATCACGAAGGTAGTAATATAGTTTCAATGTAAACTTAAATTTGTAAATATGGACTTTCCATGATAGCTAATATAGTAATATAGTACAGCCAACCAGAGTATCTTGTGCTATAGTCAATAACAGACTAGGTTTTTTGTTCTCTGGGCGTTGAACTTACTTGTCCACCATACAACTACAACAAAACAGAATGGCCCAGATATAAAATCTAATTTTCCTGATAACCCAGCCACTGTTTTTTCACCTATGATTGCGACATCCTATTTTGCCTTCAATCCAGTGCAACATCTGGAGATGAGATACACCCTCTGCTCTGATGAACACTGTAAAATGATCAGGAGCTCGCCATAAATTTGTAGTTGTATTTTTCACGAACTCCAGGTTTACAGTTTTAATCTATATTGAATAAATGACTCAAAATAAAGTGCTGTATAAATAAAAATGAGTATTACCGTTTCTGTCTCTCTGCTACTGACAGCAGGCTGCTGAGGTGTGTGTGTTACTCTGGGAGTTTCTGATGATCTCTGCTCATCAGCTGGCTGTTTGTAAGGCCTTCCCGGCCCTACGCTTCCAACTCTGGAGCGTATAGAGGTTGTAAGAGAACGGCTGGATGTTGAAGTTGTGTTACACCTCCGTCGAAGGCTACCATCCACACTGCTCCTCCAAGCTGGCTCTGTTCTCCGTAACGCCTCCTCCACCTGCAACCCAGCCGTTTCAGACTGTTTTAAACTTCCCTTATTCACTGCTGAGAAACATGATGAGAATGAAGAGCACTGGGAAAGAGCTGGCGATGAAGATGAAGGACGTAAATCGTCCTCTCCAAGCTGCGAAGCCTGTGAGGTCAGAACACGGCGCTGAGAGGTCAAAGGGCTGACCACAGATGGCAGTTCCACTCCAGAGTCCTCGGATTCAGACCTGAGAGCAGCTCCTGTGAGTCTCAAAGAATCTGCAGATGTGGAGTCACTGCTGTTCGGGTCTGAATTTTTTTCCAAACCCTCTGCTGAGCTTGATCGTTCAACCGGGTAACCCTCAGCCACCCAGGTCTCCAGCAAACACCCAAAACTCCTGTACAGATTCATCAGTCCTTCTTTCAGCCGCAGTAGCGCCACAGCCTGTCAAGCTCCGTCTGAGGAGAAACCTCAGTGTGAGTGCTGTCTTACTGCTCAATGCAACACCTATCCTACCTGACAGGTGATGATGGGCGGCACAGAGCAGGAAGTGAAGCCTGAAACTCGTCGTGCAGACTTCAAGGCATCCAACATGGGCCGCCCACATTCCTCCTTCATGCTCCCAGATCGGGCTTTGTGAAACGGCCACTTGACTTTCCACGCTTCCGCCGACTCTTTCCCAGAAGTCCCGATGTGCCTCGACATGCCTGAACGTGACAGAACTCTATGAAGAAAGACACAGAAACCACAAGCATAACATAAACCGAAACTCAAAGCAAACAGCCCGTAGCCACTTGGGCTAACATCCAAACCTGTACTGTCTGAAAGAACATCATATATCAACAATCATATATTGCATGAAGTTAGCATTATTTCATTTATTAGACTTCCATGACAGGAATGTTAGCTATTCACCTCTGCGAAAACCTCAAAAGTTGTTACTCATTAGTTACTTTATCTTATAATGGACTATGACTAACGCAGCTCCACTCATTCACAATCCTCAAACATACACAAAGTGTACGTGCAGGTGAAAAGAATCAAAGCATTCCTGCAGATTGATAAGATTCACATTCCTGTGTTTGAAGGAATGCTGCAGTTACGCAGCATCAGAGAAATACCCGTTATCAAAAACTCAAAACCACATGATTTCTATCTAAAATGGATCACAATCTAGTGCAAGCACAAAGGGGAGCAGTTGATGGTTAATGGTCTCGCTAAGGAACCATCACTGGCTCTCCGTCAGTCAGTGGCGCAAAACCTGATTCTGATGAAATATTATAAACAGTGAAATGCTACACCTAGTACAACAGTTTGTATTTTGCTGCTCAGAGAGCTAGCATGTAGCGGTCACAAAACAACAAACACAGTGAATTGGATTCTGGGAAGGGCCGCTTCACCGAGGGATGGAAGCTTATACGTTTTAGTTTAACAATGAACAAGTCTCTTGCCTACATCATCACACACTCTTTAAAAAAAAACATTATTTAGCTCAGTAGAATAATATCTGCATGTTTAGTTTCCCTATAATAATCCATATAATGTAAAAACTTGTATATACAAACCAAATAAAAACTATATTTACTTCAATACAAGGTGTACCTCAAGGTTCTGTCTTATGTTCAGTATTGTTTTCAAATTATACCAATGAACTAAGTAAGGAATAAAACCTTTGCGGGTTGCTGTTACCATCCTGAAATTAATTTTTTTCATAATAGAATTTTTCAGTGTTTATTTTATAGTGTTTTAAACGTTTATTAAAGAATGAGATATTGTGCTTTTTAACCATTTACAGTTTTACTTAATGTTGAAATGTCAATCGAGTTAACGTAGTGGAGCGTTAATCAAGTTAGTTCCTGTTACCGTTTATGTTATAACGGCTATAAACAGTTCTTCTTTTCCAACGTCTTTTCCTTGTCTTTGCTCTCAGCCTTTTTTTCTCCCCAACTGTGACTTTTAAAACCACTACAACTGGAAGGAGAAACGGCTGAGAGGGTGGGGAATTTCAAATATTTTGGCACTGAAATCAACTTGCCTCAGACATGCTGACTCAGACATTTAACACGAATAAATCCTTTAACATCCAGGTTCATCTGCCAAAACAATTTCTCAATGAACATTTCTTCAACTGGCACAAAAGAAGCTGTTTTTCCTGTCATCAGGAGGTTGTGAGTTCAAATCTCAACAATGCCACAGCCATCCATGACCTGGAGCCAAGAGAGCAAAATTAGCCATGTTCTCAGGGTGGAAGGGGCGTACTCTCTCTCCGCTGTCAGTCACAGCAACACTAGCCAGTTGTGGTGTCTGTAAGCTTAAGTATACCTAAGAAAGCGGATAGTGACAGCTGATAGCCCTGTGACACACAGATCTCAGAGGCAGCACATGTTAGCCTTCTAAAGCACGTGTGTTATAGGGTAGTCCGTGGTTCTGGTGCTTTTTCATGCAGGTGTACAGCTGTTCCTAGTAAAGTGAGCACTAAGTGTATGTCTATTTAAAATGATTGAAAAGTTTGCCAAAGTTGTTCACATAATGATTAACCTTTTTTTGCTACGTCGAGCTTACTGCTCCAGGAAAAAGTACAGCATTAAACTTTTATGGCTGTGTGCAAGTCTCCTAAAATCTTTTTACCTTCCTTGCTTTTCTACTTTGACTTGGCTGGCTTTGCGTATGCTGATCTAAAATGCTACGTCTGGCTCTGCTAATCCAGTCCTAACACACGCAATGACTCAGCAGACAATAACTTCCACTCAACTAAATCTTAGCTTATCTTTCAGATGCCCAAATTCCATCTCTGCATTACCGCCGTTCAGGCACTGTGACGTAACGAGAACAATTGGCTTTTGTTTGGCCACGAGAGAAAAGCAGATGTCATCTTAACATGTTGTTTACATCTTTACATGTTGTTACAGTTGACACTTGGCCTAGAGAAGAAAAACACATAGAGGTGTTAGTTCATCACACACACACACTACCGCTTCAGTGTCATGGTTGTGCTGTGATGGAACCTGCACTCTAACAACATCCTGTGGTAGTTCCATTACATTAATGGGCAGGGTAGAGGGGGGCCTATACATGAAGAAGATTTCTCTATCTGATCTAATGGATAAAGACTGGAGCTACACTGTGGCAAAATAATATTACAGAGAGGGTAAAAAGAGAACCTTTTAATATCTCGGTTCAGGTCTACAGACAGAAAATATAAGGAAATAAATAAAAGATAAAAGATAAAGCTATTGTGACTGAATAAAACACAGGGCGTTGTTCTGCTGTCGACCACCAGGCGGTGCTAAAGATTACAATCTGCAAAAATACTTTACATCATATACAGTTCTGCTGTAGTCATTTTGGCTTTTTAAAATATTATTCTAAAATTAATAGCTATATTAATGATGGGATAAAAGTAAATAATAATAAAATACATCAGTAATATTAATAAAAACAAACAAACAAATAATTAAATAAATAAATAGACAATATATTTTAATCTTCTATCATGATGATAGGAGACAGATATATTCTAAAGACGTTTTACAGATTCAGCATTAAAACCTGGTTTGCATTTTCCATATTTTCAAAATAAAAGTTATAGGCCTTTTTTTTTTTTAAACAAACCGAGCCGCTCTGTTCAGCATCTAAGAAGGAAATACGTGCACGTTGAACGCTTTGTACGTGACGTCATAAACATTAACACGCGAAACACCTGCGCGTTCCATTCCTATGGCAACCGCTTCAACGCAAACACGCGCGCGCGCACACATATAAACGCATACAAACGCGCGCACACACACACACACACACACACAGTGCGAGACGGCCACAGCGCGAGAGCGATGCAGGAATTCCCACCGAAATTCAGCAAGGTGTTGGTGACACCCGACCCGCACTACATCCCAGGGTCAGTAACCAGCTGAGGACAAACCAAATGTTTACACGGAGCTTTCTGTAATCTTCTGCCACTCAACTTCGCACAAAAACTTTTTTTTATTTTGTCGGAGATAATTCTTAGATAGAGTTGATTGATAAATCTTTTAATTAGTTACATAAATTTTACTCAGCAGAACATTAAATTCAAAACTGGCCTCGTGGTGGTTATTGAATCTAACCGTAACCAATAGCAACCAGTTTCAAGAACAATAAAGCTGCAGTAAAATGGCACTCTGTATTTATCAGGGAACAAAAAATAACATATCTAAACATTTGAATATAATAATAATAATAATAATAATTATTATTATTATTATTAGTAGTAGTAGTAGTAGTAGTAGCAGTAGAAGTAGTAGTAGTAATAATAATAATAATAATAATAATAATAATTATTATTATTATTATTAGTAGAAGTAGTAGTAGTAGTAGTAGTTGTAGTAGTATAATAATAACAACAGATCCTGGGGCAGATCCTTTAGTATCCTATGCATGGGGGCTTTGATACTTTGGACACACACACACACATTTGTATATTTATTATGACTGATTGAATATTGAATATTGTAATTGTTATTGTTACTGGTAGTGTTGATAATACTACTACTACTACTACTACTACTACTACTACTACTACTACTACTACTACTACTACTACTACTACTAATAATAATA
>JAQQZR010000009.1:18398855-18421379 GCA_030068235.1 Notoglanidium macrostoma
CACACTGAGATACACACTCAGATCCGCACTGAGATCCACACTCAGATCCACACAGAGATACACACTCAGATCCACACAGAGATACACACTCAGATCCACACTGAGATACACACTCAGATCCGCACTGAGATCCACACTCAGATCCACACAGAGATACACACTCAGATCCACACAGAGATACACACTCAGATCCACACTGAGATACACACTCAGATCCGCACTGAGATCCACACTCAGATCCACACAGAGATACACACTCAGATCCACACTGAGATACTCAGATCCACACAGAGATACACATTCAGATCCACACAGAGATCCACACTCAGCTCTCAGCACAGTTTTGTTTGTCCCTTCAGCACGCAATTAAAGCATCAAAGTTCAGACAAACATATCTCAACTAATTAACTGTGAATGAAGCGAGTATTTCTTCTTCTTTTTTTCTCTTTAGCCCTGTGCACTGAACACCCCTTTGGTGGCCATCTCTAAAGAACCTATTTCCTATAAATCCCTGGACTGCTGGAAACCCCTCGGCTCTCCATATTCAATGGAAAACAGCAACCCACACAAGCACTTCATTTCAGGCAAGACACACAAACCTTTCTCAAGACACAACAACAACACTGTAACACCGCGTATGATAAACACTGAACCCAGTGACCCTTAATCTCAGAAGGTCTTTATCACTGCACAGCTCAGAGACTGTACCACACCACACCAAGTCAGAGAATAATACCAACACCGGTTTTACTTTATCTCGCTTATTAAACGCTAACGGATAAAAACCACACTAGAGCCTGTATTTATAACTGTGCATATAAATCTTTTTAATTTAGCAATGATATTTTTAATCCACGATTGAAGAAACCAATTAACTAGTGATGCTGTGATTGACAGGGGAGAGAGAGTATTCCCCTCCGACTCAGAAAACAGCCAGTTTTATTCTGCATTCCATTAGCCTTGAAAGTCAGATTTCGGAGCTGGGAATGACGTCACGCTCGATTTAACCGCGTTCCATTTGTACAAGTCAAAAAACCGATATGGACGCCTCCAGGAAAACCGCTATTGTGCATGCTCTGTTGGAGTTCAGACAAGAAATATGATCAGATCTCACCCTATTAAAATAATGTTTAAGTTTTAAACTGGAATTGCATCATGCTTTTATTACTTTTCTTTAAACATCACCGGTTGGGAGAAGCCAGGGTCGCTCACTACCTAGTCATCAGCCATTAGTTACGATAGCAATACCACCTGGGGTTGGTGAGGATCTCTCGTCTTTCTGGTGCATTCCAGTCGACATTTCTGACTGGGAACATGGAAATCCTGACTTCCCAGTACAACCAGAACGCAGCGTTACTCTCTTAGCATTGTATACAATCAAACCTGCAATTCTATTGATAATAATAATGACGATAATAATAATAATAATAATAATAATAACAGGGCAAACACTTTTCTGAATATCCTGTTCATAGTGCATTAGGGCGTCAGAACATCATGCGTTAGTTACTTTAATGTCGGTTTGTGAACTTTAATATGAAGTGCTAGCATATTAATTAACAGCTGATATTTACAAAAATATATTACTGCATACCGTTATTTTTTAATTTTGTTATAGTAGTTTTATTCTAATATTTAATATAGTTATATAGTAGAATTTAATATGGTCATATTATAGTAGTTTTATAGTTTTATTATTATTATAGTAGTTATTACCGCTGTTATTTTACTAAAAGAATTTGAAATAAATATAAAGTTTGAGAAATATAAATGTATACAGTGGATTCTAAATGGTGCTCAGTGAGGAATTGACTATAACCGTTACCCTTTAACGAATCAGTGACATGATTATACCTGGGTGTGTCTGCAGGTTTTGCCGGTTACGTCCCCAGAGCCAGGTTCATGATGGGCTCCGGCTTTCCCATCACCACCAACAAGGCGCTGATCCAGTTTGGCAAGCAGATGAAGGCGAGTCACGCTGCGCGCGACCCGACGAGAGAAAGCCCTGACAATCTGGTCTCAGTGCCCACCATCTACCCCACACACCGGGGCCCGCTGCCCCACTACACCGGACACGTGCCAGGTACACACTGCTTTTCCCTCGGAAATATGCAGGGACAGTGTGCTGTCGTCCAGATTATTATTATAAATAATTATTTTCATTATTTTCACATGATTCTTACACATGATTTAACATAATTTAATTGAAGGTTAAATAATTTTTAAATGTAATATTTCAAAGCTTCCTTTATTTTCACAATTCTGTTTGTGATTGATTTCCATGTGATATTTCTGCACATGATTATTTGAGTTTCGTTTTTTTTTTTTTTACACAATTTTCTTTACACACTATTAATTTATTTTCACGTGCTTTTTACACGTTTATTTATTTACTTATTTATTTTCACTCGTGATTTTTACTCGATTCATATAGCGCATTTTCACATTTGAGTTTTATTTTCACACAATGTATTTATTTTCTCATGTGATTTTTTTTTTTTTTTTTTTACACATCTTTCATTTATGTTCACGTTAAAGTTTCACATGCAGTGCATCTGCTTGCATTTTTCAGATGTAAAGTCCTCAAATGAAATGTGATTACACATCATTCCCTTGATGTCGCAAATTTACTTCATGCGTGCAGTTTATGTGCATAACATGACAGAATGTACCTTCAGGATTACGTGAAACGGACGTGATATTTCTGTGCTGAAGCTGCCGTAAAGCCGATTTTCGTTTCTAGTGGACGGTCAGTTGTATTTAGCTGAGCTGACGTTTCCTTGCCAACAGGGTACAGGTTTCGATACGGACAGACGTACGGGCAGCTCACCAGCAACTCGCTAGACCTGAGCGGCACACGCTGGAAGATGGACAGCGAGGAATGAATCATGGAGCTTTAGCTTGTCCCCAGCAGCTGGTCTGATCACCAGCACTCAGGAAAACAAATCACAGGAATCAGAAATATCATTGGGACTAAAGGAAAATTCAACATGAACGTTTATTTATAAAGTTATTTTTTTGCACATGGCGCTGTTCCGACAGTTATGCTATGTTCACACGGCAATTAGATATCCTAATTAAAGTAATATGATGATATCTGTAATTCAAGGATGCTGGACAATACTAATAATGGTTCATTCAGAAATAAAATGACTATCAAACAGCTCTGTTACTGCAGGTAATATTTGATCTTTATTGTCATATAATGTCATGTATTTTTTTTTTTTTTTTACATCTTTATACCTTTAAAAAACAACCCAAACTGCAGATGTGCTTAGATATTATGTGCTTTATTGTCACACAGATCTGATCAGGAAACTGTTAGTTAGGAGGCACTCAGAAGATTTCTATATATATGTATATATAATAATGTGGTAGGAGATATAGGATGTATTTCACAATATTTAGTTGAATAAGGTTAATGGTTCTTCTTTTAAACATGTCACTATTTAAACATTTTAGGGATCTGGAAGAAAATCAAGTGTAAATCATATGGAAGGAAGACAACACTTACAGCTTGTGCTGTCGTAGGAACATAATACAGTTACCATTAACATTGGACTATTTTCCAAACATCCTGAAGTACTTTTCCCTTTTACTACAGAAATTTGCCAACACTTACACTTTTTAATCAATTAATGATTAACATCATACTATTTACCCACATTGATTCTACATGAAATTACATTTCATGTTGTGGAATATCCACGAAACAGGTTCCTTCTAACAGCTATAAACAGATGTTTCTTCACCAGGCTCTCTTGAAGTTAATGAGATAAAAACAACACGCACCTTGACATGTGACCAAGAACCTTCACTTCTGCTGTGAAGACTAATTTTTTACCACATTACTGATGGTACCTTCAATACACTCAGAAAAGCCCATCATAGTGTAAACGTATAGTCATAACACTCACGTCTCAAACAATCCCAAACCAAACACTACTAAACTGGTTCTTTCAGAATACAAACACTAGTAACTTTAAAAAATTATTACGGTAAATATAATTGCAAGGACCACTAAGGACCACAGCTTGTACCTGTAGACTGTATACAATTTCCTTCTGACAGGTTCCATAGACAAATGTCGGGGAGAGCGGGGCAAATTGTCTACAGCACTGTAATGAAATAAGGCATAAAGTCATAATAAATAAAAACTATGTGCCTGAGACTTCATCCTTTCATTTGGCATGACATTTTATTACATCGAAAGGAAATGTAAGAAACAATGAAAAGTGTGACAGCATGCCCCGCTCTCCCCTACTGTGACAAGGTCAGAGGTCGCACTTCTGCATAGAGCAATTCATAAGACAACTACAGCCTTATCTTCAAATACTGAACCTGCACTATTGATACCTGTACATTTCACTCTGCACGTATTCTAGAAAAAAAGTATTAATATAAATAAACTAAATAAGGATTAAATGCTTTGCAGGAAAATATCTATTTATCTATCTAATATAGATGCTTATGCAGTAGTTTGTATTATCGTCATGCTGGGGAACACTGTGATAACTGGTGCATCCTTAGCAACCAGCTGCGATTACATAGCAACCATTTAGCGACACCGTAACAACAATAGCAACAGCAACTGAAATTGTCATTTGGAAATTTTGACCTCTGATCAAATAAAACCCTCCTTCAACTAGGAATTCCTACTTGGAAACTCTGGAAGTTCTTTTCAACCCAAAGGTCAGCGAGTGACATCATATCAAAGGATGTCCATGGTTTTTTTTTCCCCTCAGTTGTAGAGCAAATGCAAAGTCAAACATTCTGTAATACCGACTTCCCATTTCCGAGTTAATGTGAATGCAGTATTAGCAACATCCTAGCCATTTTATGGAATACCATAACAACCACCTATGGACACCCAAGCAACCATGTGAGATCCCATATGATCCACCCTAGCAAGCACCTAGCAACAACCTACCAACCACATAGCAACAACATGGATTACCATAGCAACTTCCTAGGAAACCCTAGAAACTTGGAATCAGTGAGCAACTTGCGTACACTGTGCTGCCACTATGTATTTTTATTTTTTTCCAGGAAATACACTTTTCTAGGTCAGAATGGTTGAATGGGTCTGAAAGTCAGAATGTACTGCCAAGAACAGTGATGTCAGTTTATTATCTGATGGAACTATCTATACAGATTTAGAGATTAAAATACAAACACGCTGAAATGTTTAGTGACTGCCCAACAAGTGCACAATAAACATTCATTATAAAGGAGTTTAGAGTAAAAAGGTTTTCTGATCTATTCTCAGTACAGGGAAATTTGTGGAAATGTTTGGGGTTTTTTTCTATTTACAGATACCCTACACTTGGATCAGTGTGTATTCCTTTAAACATGTAGTTTGGGTTTTTATCCAGTAGCGGCAGATGCTCTTAGAGATCTGCTCTTAAGTTCATTGTTTGCCCAATAAAATGGTTCTTTAACAATGGTGTGAAATTTTATCTCAAATTTGGCAAGAAATCAAATTTTAGAATACGTTCTCAGGTGTATGGCTATTCAGCAGGGGTGGAAAAAGTTGAGAGAGACTGTACTTAAGTAAAAGTATAGGTACAGTGTCAAAATCATTAAAAGTGGATGAATGGAAGCAAAAAACTACTTAAATGAAAGTCAAATAGGGTCTCCATTTAAACATACACATCTAAGTGATTCGACATGACTGGGTAATTCACTGAGAAATCAGTCATAAGGAAAATATTCTGCTAACGCTGACAAACCTGGAATTTGTCGTGTTGCTTATCGAATGTTTAATGAACTGTTTTTGGAATGAATGCTAAGATTCATTATTAACTACAGATACAACTAGCTAATTTACAAAACATATCAAATTAGTGAATCTAACAAGATAATATATGAAACTTAACTAGCTAGATAATTTAACAACGTTATGTACAAAACTTAGCTAGCTAGCTTATTGAACTAGCTACATTAAAGGTTCAGTTCATATTAGGTTTGATGGCAAATGTTAAAGATTGATGTTTTAAATTTTCTTGAGGGGCAAATCTCATCCCGTAACTCCAGCTAAAGATGCCATCTTACATAAAGATAAAAATAAATAAATAAATAACAATTAGGAGGAAATAGAAATAGGAAAAAAATTCCTATTTAATATATATAAAAGAAACAGCCCATGGCATTTGAGATTTGTAACATGTATACTATACTAAATATCTAAGCAGCAAAAAATTATTCTGTTTTAATACTTAAGTAAAGTACATCTCTTTTAAAACAATACTTAGACTAACAATGTCCAGTTACTTAAATATTTTCCACCCCTGCTATTTCGTAATATTTAATTTTGTCAATAAAATTAACTCTTTAAAACTTTGGCTAAATGTAAAAAAAAACATGGTACTTGTCTAAAAGTCACAGATGTTTTTATATGTTAAATATGTGCTAGCAGTGAAGTGACATTTACTGTCCCCAAAGTGAGCTTTAGACTATAGTTTGTAAGATTTGTACAATATGTACTTTCGCCAATTTATAAATGTTTTGGAAATTTTTGCCATTGACAGGCAAAAAAGCTAACTACATTATAGATATGTCTTAATATTGACAGAAGATTCTGCTATGCTTTTTGTGGTCTACATCACATCAAAAACAACAGGAAAATACCTCTTTAGTTAATTGTGCTTCGAGGTGATTGTGCTTCTATTCACACTTCTTGTCCATGTAGCTTTAATCAGTGTTCTCAGTGCTTGAGTTTGGGTCGCTGTTGCAGTTGACATAAGGCCCTGCTTGTCTCTTTGCTCCACACGGACTGGGCCAGCTGGTCCATCTTTAATACTCCAAGCTCGAGCCATTGTAAAGGTGGCCTGAAGAAGAAAAAAAATATATTCTGGATAAGTAACAGTTGTAGGTGAACACAGTGGCGTGACATGAGCTCAGCTATAAGCTCTTGAGTTTGAAACCAAATTTGATTTTCCTGTGGAAGGTTTTGATTACTTAAAGACTCGGATGTCTTTGACTGACGCTCTTGGAACTGACCTGATTCTCCGGTTGTTTCGTTGTGCCTTTGCCACTGTTACTGGACTGCCGATCCCAGAACCAAATAATCGAGCCCAGCGCAGCTCCTTTGGTGGTTTCACCTCATCAGTCCTCACTGAGAACTCTTCCCTCCTTCTGTCCTCATTTTCCACCAATGTCTCATTATATCCCACATGAGGAACGGTGTCAGAGCAATCTCCTTCCATCACACGTTCAGTGATGGGAGTCTGGCTGAGCCACCATCCAGCATACTTCTTTTTTGAGCAAACAAATGAAACTGATTTCTGCTCTGGTTCTCGGGTGGACTGTTTAGAAACGGTAACTGCACAGCCTGTGTGAAATTCTGTCTGGGATGGAGTGCCTTTCTCCTTTTGCGGTTGTCCATCATTGCTCTCCCTGTTAAGTGTCTTTAGAAATGAACAGCCAGGCAGGGCAAGAAACCTTGACCGTTGGACGGATGGCTGGTTCTGCTCCTGTCTCCTCTGGAGCCTTGACTCGGAGAGCAAGTGGAGGTCAAAGGGCAACTCGGACAGTGGCTGCACCAGCAGGAGGAGCTCCTGAAATAGAAATTTACATGCTGGATCCTGGGACAAGGTCAGGAATGCCCAGGGGTGGTAGTACTCTGCAAGCACATCTGTGAGGGAAAATAATAAGGTAAATTCAAGTCAAAATTACACATTTTAAAGGTGCAGTTTGTAATGTTTACAGGAGTTTCTAATCAAATAATGATTACATAGTTTCAATGATACCTTAGGCATATTGTGCTTTGCAATATTGACATGCAACACATCTGATTAGTTACTTTATATTGTTATCTTGTTTGACACATTTATGGCCCTGAAAATAGCTCCGCCAACAGCTAAACCAGTGTTTAGTGTGTAGTTTTAACTAACTGGTGGGGGTAAGAGGAAAGCTTGTCAATGTTTGTGTTGCAATTTCAGTTAACTTTCAGAAGACATTAATCATTATGAATTGCTTCTTCAACAGTAAAAGCTCACTAAACAAGAGTTTTAGAACCAGAAACATTGTGTATAGCTGAATCATTTGGGGAAAAAATACAAACGTTATACTATTTACCTAGTTACTGACTTGCATACTTACTTAACTATTTATTTACTTGTTCAATATATGAGTCTTTCTAACACCCAGAATTGGTGTACAAATAATGTAACACAAGATGAAATACACAACACCCAGAAACTAAGATAGGACAATGATGTACATTGCTTTCATTACTTTTCTTTATCAAGTTTTCTCTATTTTTTATATATGTAGCTATATAATCTTAAGACCTGTGTCACTGGGACATCCGGCGCTAAGTTGTAAACAGAGCATTAAGCTCTTACCTACACAGGTGTGCAAGTGCCAAAACCAAGACTCCAAAGCAGACAAGCTGTGAAACAATATTATTATTACTACAGACCAATTTATTTCATTTGTACTAAAACTTTAAATATATGTTCTGTTGTAAGACTCACTTCAGTAGACCTAAGAAGAAGGCATTAAGCCTCATACTGTGGTTGGTCAACTTTGAGCACTTCTTAACGACTGAGACCAGACTGTAGAGCATGCGAGTGGACGGGCCTGAAAAAAAGAGTACATTTATAAATAAAACTGCAATAAACACAAGCACATGGTGTGGGATGCTCTTATCTTACAAACGTCACAAATCAGCCCCATGCTTGGCCCCCTGTCATCGCTCCTTGCTTCTTTGAGACATTTCTGTCTTTTAGATCTTGAGTTCTTCCTTCCATTTTAATTAATCATTATTGTAAATAAGGTCTTTTGCTCAATAAAAACAACAAACCCTTTCTAAGTAGCACATTTAATACCCAATAGGAAGGTGCTTTCTGTAATATAACAACTTACAAGACAGCTTTAAGACTGATTAGCAATGCCAAACCTGGCTGCGTTGACACCTCCACCACGCTCCATGGCTTATTACTATGTTGTCCAACAATCAAATCCAGCTTGAAAGGCCTCAACCCGTCCTGGAGAACATTCCGGAAAGCAGGGCAAAGCTGATCTAGGACCAGTTGACTGATTCTGGGACACAGTGAGCTGTTCCCCAGTCTAAACTGTGATCAGAGTACAGCACAGGCTATTATATAAAATCACACAGAATTGTTATCATTAGCATGTTTAATTAACTGCTAGACTGGAACGGCACCCCGGATCAAGATAGAGCAGCGTTAGTTGGATCTCAGCGGGATACGTTTTGTAATGCTCTAATGTGTTTCATGTTAAATTCATGGGTGAGGTTTTGCCTTTGCTATGGTAAATCACTGTTCTTGTGATACTACCTTCTCATTAGGGTCTGTGCAGGAGCTGAAGTGGGCTGTGATCAGATCCACTGCTACGCTCAGTGATTTCAACATATCTAAAGAAAGAAAATTAGAGCACCAGACAGATATTTGCACATGAAATTTCGACCCACTTTCTGACAAATACAGCAGTATGATAGTTCTTATAGTTCTGAAAAAATGTGCTGCTTAATAATGCATCCAATGTGTAAGGCATGCATCATATTTATACGTATATATATGGCAAATCCAGAAATATTAGTTGATGTCCATGGCAGTGGTCAAAACACAGGCAGATGGTAATAAAATAGGATAATCCATAATTGTAAAATGATTAAAAACTTACGAGTGGCCAAAAGCAGCAAGTACAACAAGAAACCAAGAACAGAAAACTAAGGCTCAGACTTAACAACAAATAACAACAAATAGCATGTTACGACTTCACAATAAAAAGGATGAAACAGCAGAGCAGTTTATACATCCAAACTAATCAATGAGGTAACACAAAACAGTTGAACATAATCTGATAATAAGCCAGGACAAGGGCGGAGACAGGACTACAACATAAACAAAGGCACATGGAGTGAACTAAAAGGCAAGCACCGCTTACTGAGCTAGGAACCACATGGGGGAAGATATTGTGACATTTATATAATGTATATTGGAGCTAAGAATTTATTTACATTTTCACATAAAAATAAATGAATGACCTAAACAGGCTAAAAGACAAAGAAAATCAAGGAAGTTGAACGGCTCACAGTAATTCAAACACACGCTCTCACACATTCATACATGGCGCATTAGTTAGTCCAAGACAGGGCGAGTTAAAAAGTAGGTCACAAGCACCTACAGGGAAGCAGAGACCAGAGACCAGAGAAATGTGAGTCTGTCTCTCTATCAGACAAAAAATACTGCATCAAAAATGCATCATGAAATTTATTATTTTCCTATAACAATTCTTCCCAAAGTTTTTTATTCCTCCTATACCACAGCAATTTTTCAACAATTTTTATTTGTTCATGGTTTTGTCCTGAACTCAGATTACGGTCTGTATAAAGGAGTAAAAATGTTTTACATGCTCTCCTGCTGTCTGCATTTCTCTGGTTTCCTCCCACCTCCCAAAAACATGAAAGGAGGTGGATTGGGTATGCAATATATTTAGAGTAGCCAATTAACCAAATCTGCATGTCTTTGGGCTGTGGGAAGAATTGAACAGCCATTTGAATAAATATGGGATAGTCCAAATATCAAGTAAAATATTTGCTCGTTAAAACATAATAAAATCCTAACATATTACTGTTCACTTTTCAATGAGCCCTACAGATGTGGGCATTTTCAGCCTGGAAGAGATCAGGATGGAAATATTTAATGTAATATATCAAGATAGAAATATTTCCTCATCTCACCTTTCTTCTGCAGCAGATCAATATGAAGAAATTTAGTGGAAGTATCTGGTGATGAGCAGAACTCTTCAGGCGGTCTATCAGGCAGAGAGGATGAGTCACCCTGCTGATGTTGTTCTTTCACAAAGTAGCCTGTACATACATAGAAAGATAACTGAAATAACCATTAGGGTAGCTGAATTTAGCATATACATAACCCATAGTTATTCCATCTATTAAAAATGTTAATAAAATCATACAGGTGAGCTTATTTCGTCCAAAGATATGAATACCAGCAGTGTTGAGCTCCTCATTGGTGTGGGCTTGAACAGCATCGGAGTTGCTTCGTCCAGCACCAGGAAGTATAAGGGAAGTGCCAGGGGTCAGGGATGTCACTGAGGTAATGGCCGGAGACAAACTATAAGGAGGAAAAGCATGAGCCTCTTGCATTCTTGGTTTCGATGCTAGAAATTTTGGAGATGTCTGATGTGAGCCAGCTTGCGCAGGAAGAAAGCTCTGTAAGTATTTATTTGGAAAAGATTTGAGTGAGGTCTTTTCCTGGCTGGTCACACATGGTTTAAGGCTTGGATTGATCTGATCTAAGCAAATATAATTTACTCTTGGACTCTTATCAGGCACATTAGGTTCTATGGTCTTTGTACTTTTGTATTTAAGGTCTGGGTGAGCCCGGAAGAAGAGTGGGCTGGGTGGAGCCCAATGGGGTCGAATGTGAGGCTCAGTCGGGGTTGGGGTACATGTAGAGCAGGTATCAGAGCATGATGCTACCTCCAGATGAATGGAAGAATAGCTGTCCAAAGGTGAGAGTGCTAAACGGCTGGGCAGGTCAGTGCTTTTGGATGCACCTTTTTTGCGGCTCAAGTAATGGTTTATCAGGGAGCACAGGGCTTTGCTAGATTGCTTTCCTGATGGTGGTTGAAAGACAAAGGACTGGATTGGTAGAGAGGTAGGTCTCTGTGGTTTAGTGTAATACACCACTTCTGGGCATGATTCAGGATCTCCTGTGAAAAAAAAACAAAGACACAAGAAGGGAATATTATTTTCTCTGGTAACATTGCTGAAAATGGGTGAAAGGTACTAGTCTATTAGTAATCCTTTAGTAAATCCTGTAAGCCATCTTACTGTTTTGGCAAAGTATTCTTTCAATCAATATACAACCAAAAAGGACCAGTTAATTGACCCCTCATTCATTTTTCATCTTCAGAACTTTATCCTGTATGGAGTCATGGTGGCTTTGGAGCCTATCCTAGGTACCAGGTGATAATACACCCTGGGTGCGATGCCAGAACATCACAGGGCAACATGCACACAAGGACACTTTAATATAGTCAATACACCTACTGGCAAATTCTATTAGGAGGTGGGAGGAAACTTGAAAACTCAAAGGAGAACATGCCACACAGACACCCCACACAGTAACCAGAGCACTATCAATACCTGGAGCTGTGAGGTGGCAATGCTACCCGCTGTGTCACCATTCCACCCTAATAGAAAGTTAAATAACGCCTTTGGTTTGCTTACCCGATGGTTGTATGCCAGCTGTTTCAGAGCTCACAGATCTTCCAGATTCCTTCTCAGTCTTGTTTGTGATTAATGTTACATTTTGTCCCAAAGGGGATTTCCTTTGAACAGGTGAAATGTTCTGGGAGAATCGGGAGCAAGTATGAATTTCCTTGCTGTTTTTCACCACTAATGGACTTCTCTCACTCTTTTTGTAGCGGGCAAGCTCTGCAAATGAAGTTTTAGGCTGCTTTAGGACCTTCGAGGATACACTTATTTGGCTTGGACAGCTCAGAACACGGCGCAGGCTTTCCTGCTTTGGTAAAGAATGACATGGTTTGTTATTCCAGCTCTGAGATACTTGTGTAGCACTGGTATGTTCATGACTGTTGGGTTCAGGATCTTTGCACTTGTCATGATGTGTCTTGCTGTAAGTCTTTCTTTCATTTATTCCTTTTGAAATCTTCCTGGTTCTTTTGCTTCTCTTCAGTTCTGTGTCCTCATCAGCCTGGGAAAGAAAAATATATACTCAAACTGGAGCAAATTGAAGAAAAGTAAAAGACTAGAAAACCAAGATCTGCTACAATATAACTACTGTACCTGGAGGTCCCTTTGGTTGACTTCAAACACCTGCCCATCTTCGGTCTCTGGTTTTCTGAAGAGGAAGTATTCTGTGGGTGGTGTCATGCTTCCATGGCTGTGAGCTTCTGAACAACTTGTCAAAGATGACCATGCTGGACTAGCAGCAGACTGAGACGAGAGGTCACAAGTCACCAGCTTGTAATAATTGTTGGTGTACGTGGTTATCTGTCCTTGGCAAGGAGTGAGATCAGAAATTTCCTGAGATAACAAACCATTACTGTTAGCTTGATAGATGTTACAATTTGGATCAACTTCACAAGGAGACCAGCAAGGAATCAGCTTGCAGTCATCATCCTGGGGTGTGGGACCTGATCCTTGGGACTGCTTGGCAGGACTGTCCAGGTCATATGGTGTAGCAGGGACAGCATTATTAGTTTTGTTATAAATGGCACTGAAACTTACTAGCACCCCATCAGAGCTGTTGCATGAAGAATCACTGATATAATCGGTCTGGTTTTGATTCAAAAGCTCACAATCTGGGAAGGCATTAGTTATGTTAGGAACATAGTGATCGCACTCATATTTCTCGAAAGCTCCCTTCTTTTGGACATGTCCATCAGAGTCCTTTTCATCAGCCCAGTCTTGCTCCTCACAGTCCATTAAAACCGGAGTGTCTTCATTGTCCCTGCAAAGTTGCAGCCCAGAGTCTGGTAGGATCTGTTTGTCCTGACTGACTGTTCTAAAACGCTCCAAAATTGCAATATTGTGGTTGCATGCACTGGTACTGACAGTGCAGTGGCTGCAACAAAGTGAACAAGGCTTTGTTTTGTACTGCAAGGTCTTATCCTGGGTCCCATTTGAATTTCCATGCTGGCGAAATGAATACTCTTTACAGCACTTATGTAGGTTGTTTGCATATGTATCACAATTCTCCTCAGCCTCATTAACCTCTGATTCAAGAACAAACAAGTTATGACAATGCAGAGTTGCAGAGTTGTATCCTCTTGTGTTTCCAGCACCTGGATCTGAGATTCCTGCCCTTCTGTTGGAGCTGGACTTGCTAGTGCGACCCTGGAAGTCACCATTCAGCACTTGATTTGGGAGGTTTTCTTTTTCAGGCAGTGAGATACTGTGAGTCAGACTCAAAGAGCAGGGCCGTCTCGGTCTCGATCCTGGGGTATAAATGTGACAACCCACAGACTGACCATGCATCAGAGGGATGTTTCGGACAATCATGGTCTCTCTGGACAGGTTATCAGAAGTAGCCATTTTTCAAAGGAACAGTCAGGAGTAAGTAATGAGAGAACAGAGAGCCAAGCAGTAACTCCTGTATCTACATCATGCTGCATCTCCAGGAATACCTAATAAACAAGAAGGGCATTTATGTATATATGTCATTTGATATTATAGGAAGTCTGACTTGGTATGCAAAGATCACTTTTCAAGACATCCCATCATATAAAAAGATATTTAATGTTTACAATATTTTCAGTTTTGCTTTTTAATGTATGTCAAGCAAAATTTTGGGTTTACATCACAGTAAAATTGGCGACTGCAACAAATCTTACCTAGCCATTAAGGTCCGTATGCAAACTGAGAGTCAACAACCCATAGAGTCTCAGACTCTGGGGCGAATGCCAAACATTTCCCCCATCACTCACACATCCAGCCGCACAACACTGAACACTCGTATCATATCAAAATGTTCACTTACCAGGAGAAAGCCATAAAAACAAACAAAGTGACAGCAGGATTAGTTTCCCTTAGACTTCCTTCGGTTTCTCACTCCCCCCACTTACTGTTCCTCTCTCCAGTCTCCTTTTTCTCCACCCTCTCCGTCCTGATCCTTCCCTCTCTCTGTCCCTCTCTCTCAGCACAGCGGTTCTGCACCCTCCATAGTCCTATGGCAACAGCATCAGTGATGTCTCTGAGCGTGCTCGCTGATTTGCTGAGACTTGTGTGGAAGGCAGAGCTCTGTCGGCTCTCAGCATGGGGGAACTAAATGCTGACTCACACAGCCATGATGCCACAGGACTTGGGACAGGAAACTCTGATAGCTCTCTTCCAGTAACACACTTATATTTTGGCTTCAGTTCTATATAAATAGAAGCATAAAAATGACTATATTGGGCTTAGAGTAAAAAAATAAAATACATGGATTTTGACCTGTAGCGTCCATTTTTATTAAAATGGCTCAGTTAGTATTGGGTTACGGAGGGCAAATCAGACAGAAATAACAGAAAAATGTATAGAGGATAGATAAATGGTAGAGACATGTTAATAACGTGTAATTAACCTTAATAAGCTAATCAGTGCTTTTAATTACATGAAAATTAAGTTTGTGCATTAAAAACCAATATGGACTGAATTGCACACATTGCAAAAAAATAAATACCTGAGCAAGATAATATCTTGAATATCTTCAATACCTCAATAACTCAAAAACAAAGAGGGATGTACAGTAAATACTGTCAGTTGACATTGTGAGAATTTGACAGAATATGACAACTTGGAGTGAAAATTTCAGGAATAGAAAAGCTTTATCATTAAAAAATAGCAAAATATTATTGTACGTTTAAATATTGAGCCTACTATTTGAATAGATTGGGTTCATAAATAGATGTTTTCTCTACAAACCATCTATGAGCTATCAGGACCGGTTGGACGACAAAGAAGAAGAAAAGAATGCAAGGAAGAAGAAAGAAGAGGAATCAGTGTTTGCTGGTGATGGCTAACAAGTTTGGGAAAATTTTTATTACTTATTAGTTAGCATGGAATAAGCAAAGGAGCATGAAAGTAAGTACTTTGAAGTATGCTACGGGCACCTGATGGTTCCAATATACTCTTGGAAAAGGAGGGGTAAGGGAGGGGCATTCAGGTGGTTAAAACCCCAAATAGTGGACCATTAAAAATACAGACAAAATACATAGCTGCAAATATGACAAACAAAACAACACCCAAAAATCATTTACATGGTAAATACATGTGATAAAGTAAAAATTTTTTAAAATGCAAACAAGTTTATTTAAATGTAAACATTTACAGAAAAAAAAAAAAGTTTTCGAACTCAATTCTTTTTCCATTTGTTTCTGTCTATAATGTTTAAAATACCTCCTTAAACAACATCCTTAAATTGCAAAACATTATCAATAGACAATGCTCATAATGGCAAATCTTAAATCCAATAAAACAATTTATTAAGAGATTGATCAGTATATAAAACTTAATATCGGAAAATACAGTTAAATGAACACCAACAAACAAATATGACAAGTTAATGTTTATTTTAGCTTAATTAAACATCATCAGTAGGCTGAAGGAGTCTATATGCTTTCCAATATAATAGAAAAAAATCTCACATTATTTTAGCTTTATTTTATATTATGACATATTCATAGCCATAGAGGCAGGGTGACTCTCTGGCCTTAAAAAGCTGCAGCTTTTCAGGAATTAATGTTATTTCCCTGCCATTAACATTCCTGAGACAATGCATGAGTACATTTACCATTTTGATACTAATTCCTGTGCTGTTTTGTATCGGTCCAGTATTGGAAATGCAGTGCACATGATCTACACACTTCACATGCACATAAAACCATAAAGCATCGACGTTAACAGAATAATCAAGCGGCAGTAATCGCAGGCATGGTTCAATCCCTCATCCTCAATCCTGCTTAGCAATAAAACAGACAGGATATGCATAAAATCATTGAAAAAATCTGATGATGGCACAAAATTAATCCAAAACATTCACATGTGCATATGTTACGTGATAAGAAGAAACATAAACACCATTTCATTTTAAATACAAGAAATTCTACAAATTCTACGCTGGCTTTGCATTTGATAAAACGTTAAGAATTCTATATCAAAATTAAAAATGCATAATTTTAAAAATGGAGTTGCTTCAGTGGGACACATTTATTTGGGAGGGTTTTTTTTGTTGCATATTGCATGTTGTCTTTTATATTGACTTCAACCACAAGCTAAACCCAAATTGTGCCTGTGATTCTCTTCCAAAGTGCGTCACTAAACTACGTGCCTATATCGTGTTAGTTCTCAAAGTCACCCTGACAAATATGAATGGCATACCGTTACAAATTTAATAGTAAGGCCATTTTAATTACTTTGTGTAGTGTGTGCTCAGATCGTGCACACTATGAACAGTCAAAAGTGCATATTAGGGACCGTACCGATACCTCGTATAGTCTCAAATGAATCCACCCTCTTCCTCATATGCACACCCACGATTGGCTAGTGTTGCTGTGATTGACAGGGGAGAGACAGTAGGCCATTGCTCACACGCAGATCCCAGACCTCATGATCTTCAGACAAAAGAGCAAATACAGAATTTTCTGCTGCACCACTCAAGAGCCAAAGCTGAAATTTAGTGGCTCATCTACTTACTCAAGGTTCCTAGTTTGCAAAGTTGTGAAAATTCTCTCTGAATTTATTTTACAGTTTTAATTCCCACCCTAACAACACCCTTTTTGCTCATTTCCCCTGAAAGCCCTTGACTAAAAAGCTTTTTAAAGGCACTAATGAACATGAACTTTAACATTTAATGGCTTTTCTTTTTCTTTCTCCTACCTATGAAACCTCAGCTGCAAATTTAAAAAGCCTGCGATGAAAACATTCTGTATAGATAAATAGATGTCAAAGTACATGAAACATATTGTTTAGAATAAATTGTCATAGCAAGTCATTATATCGATTAAGGCTACGCTCCTGAAATGTCAGATGTCAGGCTGCGCTCGGACATCATACGTCGCTTTTTAGCTTGTAAACTATGCGTACAACATAGTGTTCATTTTCTTTTCTTCCTCTTCATGCGAAACAGTTTGTGGGAGCGCCCCCTGGTGACGGATAAGGTGTGTTAGGATAAAGGGATGTTGCGATACGTTTGTGGAGAGCTCTGCGCAACAGGAGACTCTGTTGAAGGGAAAAGCGCCGGGCGGCTCCTCACAGGTCGGCGGAGGAACCGGCCCGATGTCACGAGGTCGCCATAACCGCGAGCATGCGAGAAGGCGTAACCGGAGCGACGGGTGCTGATGCGTCGCCGTGGGAACCGGCGAGTGGGAGGAGGAAGCACGGCTTTGGCTTGTTTGATTTTGTACCGCACCTGAGGAGAGGAACATGGAGAGATGAAGTTCCTCATACCACTTCATATTCCTTGACTTCTAATTCAGACTCATTATTATTGATTCATGTAATGTACAGCGTGTGAAACATTTCAAAAGCTTTAAAAAAAAAAATTTAGCTAGGGACATCTTAACCTCCTGGCAGAGGCAACCAGATTCTGGGCTAAAGTATTCCAGTACTTAGAAGAATTTATGATGCCATCAATCTGCGCATGTGTGTACCTTGTCGTTGATGGTTGGTCGGAGCTGGATGAGTAGGAATCGGAATGCCATCACAGGCAGTGCACACAGGATAGTGGTGAGGAAGATGGTGAGCCATACATTGGGCTGGTTCAGGGAATTCCTTGCAGTGCCTGATACACAGTACACACACACACACACACACACACACACATACAAATACACTCTTGTTCAATATATATAATTTGGGTAACATTTTTTCCTATACATTATGTTCGAATGCTTTCCTTATGCTCTTATGAAAACAGCATTTTTGTCTGCAATCATGAAGACGTGAACACACACACACACACGTACACACACAGTGTGAAGTATTGCAGGAGATGACTCACCAATGAAGGGGAAGGAGGAGGTGAAGATGAGGAACATGCCGTTGCTGTACATGGTGAAGGAGACGGCAAAGTACACAGACAGACTTCCCCACATGAAGAACTGATTCACCGCCGTCCAGTAGTACGTGTCCAAACCCAACTTTAACATCCACACACACAATCCGTTACTAATAATAATATACGTGAGCCATCACAACGAATCAGGTATTAAGTCGCATTTTGAATTATACGTATTTCCAGATTCCTGGTTTAATAAGCTCCATTTCAATACCAAAACGAACAGGATCTGTTCATCTATTCACCAAAAGGCTGGATCTGTGCTGGGGACTGTTCTGGAGCCCCTACAGCTGGTTACTGAGAAGGATGTTACACAAATTGCTCAACATAATGGGCAACACTTCACATCCTCTACTAATACCTCACATGACCTACTGGTCAGACAGCACAGTGTTTTCAGTGGGAGACTCCTTCAGCTCCGCTATAACAAGGACCGCTGCAAAATGTCATTCCTGCCCACAGCAGTAACAATATATAATGACTCCCTACTGTGCAAGGAAAGAAGATATATCCTCTGATCATTAGCACACAATGCACGCTAGATATTTAAATACTTATACGGTTAGGGATTTATCCTAATTTATATTTTTTACTCTATATACTGTAGATATCAATTATAGATATTCGCCAGCACTATACTGTACTGTAACTTTTTATAGCAGACAAATGCATGTTTTTTTGTCAAAACTGGACTAACCAGCTTGGATAGTGTTCCTTATAGTGCTTTAAAACAATCTTTAAGATTAATATTTCTCAATTTTGTTGAAGATAAGGTAGTTCTCAACCCATTTTTGCCAAAATTGACAATTGACAATTACCTCATTACCTGGGGTAAGAAATTCATGTTACTGTATGTTGTATTTAGCGCACTGCATGCATGGAACAATTCCATTTCAGACTCAGCGATTTATTCTGACACTCATTCTCTCTAGTCGCCGCAAGAATACTACCAGTTTTACCAACTTTTACATGTGATGTGAAAAGGAAAAAGAGACTTTTGTTTTAGTGAAAAGAAAGAAAAGCATTGAGTGCACTGAGTGCTAATCTGAGCAACCTACCTGAATGTTGACAGCGAAGAGCAGGCAGGTCTGGGCCAGCAGAGCGAAAGACTGGTAGTCTGCGATGTCTTTGCCGTCGTCGCGTACCGTGTCGTGCATGGCGGCATACGGCAATAAAAAGAGCACGAGTGAGCTGTAGCAGCTGTGCAGCAGGATCTTAAAGAATGCCACTATACTGAAGTACATGTTCTTCTGCCCTGGTGCATACAGCTGAGGGTACTGCAGGCTCCAGCGGTCGTTAACATCCTGAGTATCACACACACACACACACACAGTTGACCAAGGATGCACAGTATGAGCTTACACTAGGATGATAAAACAATACACAGAAGCGTTACTAAATAAGCTGGAGGATGCACCTGATCGAAGAGGCTTAGGCCGATGACAGGTAAGGCTGTGTACACCAGGTTGTAAAGAGTAATAAACCACTCATCATACACCGTCTGTTCCAACAAGAGAAAAAGTCACAAGTCTAACAACATATGCATATGACATCAGACTGCTGGCATGTATTTAAATAAACAACAACAAATACATAACACTTTCTCTTCTAGTCAGCCATACACTGATAAACTGCCAGGGAAAATTGTATAAATATTCTAACATTAATCATCAAACATTTTTCATTAGATACACAGAGGGTTAGACAGACAGACAGACAGACAAACAGACAGATTGGATAGACAGGTAGACAGATGGTTGGATGGGCACAGGGACAGAAGGGAAGACAGAAGACTGGACAGACAGAAAGGCACACAGACAAATATATAAACAGATGGTAGAGCAGACAGACAGACAGACAGACAGACGACACTCACCTGGGCAGAGAAGCCGCAGAAGAAGGCGTACCAGAAGTGCACGAAGGTGAAGCTGAAGTTCTTGTAGAAGAAGTAGCGCAGGAACTTGCACATGCGCAGATATGACCAGCGGCCATGGACCAGCAGGAGGCGCTGCAGGTAGCGGAACTGAGCAAAGGAGAAATCGCTGGATAGAACTGCCTGCATGCCCTCCTTCCCACTGATCCCCACTCCGATATGAGCCGCTACCCAGGAGAGAGAGAGAGAGAGTAAATGTCTAAATGTTACTTCATGTCACTTTTTGTTCTGTTTTCTAATTATTTAAACTTCTCTCTCTCTCTCTCTCTCTCGTCCTGACCCTGCAATAGGCTCCACCCACCCTTGATCATGCTGACGTCGTTGGCTCCGTCTCCGATGGCGAGGGTCACGGCTTTCTTGTGCTTCTTGACGAGTTCCACCACCTGAGCTTTCTGGAGCGGGGTGACCCTGCAGCAGATCACCGTCTGACACATACACGCCGTGCGCAACAGCTCCACCTGCAGGTCCTTCTGCAACGCGTACGCCTGGAGGGAGAGATCGTTCATGCACATCTACCAATTTATTTCATTTGTGAAAAGATGAGACAGTAATCAATTGATGTAAAGTATGATAAATTTCTCATATCAAGATGCAAATTACCGAGTCACAATAAAGCATTTTATTTAGTGAAAGCATTTTATATATGTTAGTCTGGCACAAACCATTCCTTTCCTCCTTCTATGGATGACCATCAAGAACATCTTTCAAATAGCTAAATTTATTCAACTCAGATCACATTAGAGCCCTGTAACTTTGTCATGACCATTTTTTTCCTCATGCGTCACTAAATTATTCCTAATCTCCAGATCAAGTAAGGATTAAAAACTATGTGCGTGTGTGTGTCTCACCAGACTATGTCCATTTATGACAAGGCCGTACTCTCCATCCACCTTCTCATCCAGCACCTCCTGAGCCTTTTTACCCATAATCCTGCTCTTCAGGTAGGGCGGCTCGTCTGAGGAACCAGGAGACATCTTTTTCCTGGCGTTCCTGAACATTTCATGAGATTATCTTAGAAAGTGAACCCAAGAATTTTTTAAGCATTAGCACTAGCATCAATAGAAGCATTAGAAACAGCCTATATATTGTTGCATTTAATTTGCTTCATGGATGCTCCAAGTACAAATGGATAAAAATACAACATAATTATTTATGCAATTATTGTGGTATACGAGGAATAACGCACTTTGGAAAGTGCTATCACAGGAAAATCAACTCTGAGGTGGTAACATTAACTTCTCGTGAGGCCACATCACACCACGTCGTCATTAATTATTTTCCTATAACAGAACATCCTGGAGTGTTTTATCTCTTTCTGAGTAGGTTGATATTCTTTAAATATGTGACATTAAGCAGCAAGACTCACACTAGCTCCTCCCGCACCTCCTCCGGCGTGTCAGTCGCGATGATGAACACCTCGGTCATCTCCTCACGCAGCATGTTGCAGGAGTATCCGATGTTCTCCGCCGTCTCTGTGTGATAACACGGGTGAAGAGCATCTTCAGGAAAGAGCAGTGCATTTTGTAGAATTGTGCAAAGCACAAAGCTGATTCAAAGGAAAGTTTTCGGCTCCGTAATTCTATTTGAACCAATAAGTTCATTAACATAAATGATCATAAATACAAATAACACTGAAACTATACTATCCTCTGAATCACTTACGTACAATTTCACCTTTCAACTTTCAACTCTACCATGCCTCCTACCTGAGTCTGATTCAGACCTTATGCTGAGGAAGAAAATGATTCAGCTTCATGGTGGAGCTATGACTGTTTTTTGACTACACGACACTACACACTGCAGGAATACTTTAGCGCTGTAGCAGTAGTGTAGAAGTCTGACCTTGTTTGTCTCCTGTTAGCACCCAGATCTTGATGTCGGCTTTGGAGAGCTGCTCGATGGTCTGAGGAACTCCATCCTGCAGTTTATCCTCCACTGCAGTCGCCCCAATCAACTATAAACACACAGACACACACACACACACACACACACACACACACACACACACACACACACACACACACACACACACAC
>JAQQZR010000009.1:18428227-18435727 GCA_030068235.1 Notoglanidium macrostoma
AATTGTGTGGGTGCCAATAGTTCAGTAGTAAACAGTGTTCAACAGGAAAAAAATGCTTTATAATAATTTATAATACTATATTTTTACAATGTTATATATGATATAGTTTATAATATTAATTGTGTGGGGTGCCAATAATTTTAGAACTAGCGTTTCACAGGACAAATTGCTCATTTTAGGTTTGAAAATAAATTTTTAAAACAAGTCTCATTAACTATACAAAATATTAACTATATGGCGTGCCAATAATTTGAAAACCAGTGTTTTGCAGCAAACATTCCACCTTGAAATGAATAAAAAGCATCATATGTTGTTTAGTATTAAATTAAGAAATGTAACCGATGGCAAGTGAGAGGAATAAAACATTTTTGGCATGCTATTATAGGAAAATAATCATCAGATGGCAACAGAACGTCGGCTTCATTATGTCACCCTGTCGTTGATTATTTTCCTATAAACGCAGCCTGTCAACATGTAAGTCTTTACATGATAAAGTGTGATTATTAGTCATTTTTCGAGATATAATCAAAACCGAAGACATGAGAATGGGAGAAGCCACAGAACAGTACAATGCAATCCAGGAACCAAACCGACTCACCATTAAAAGCTGCCAGTCTGTCGACGTTATCTCCCATATCTCCTGTGATTGTCAGAGCCTGTTTCACCTTCAGATTGGTCTCACTACGATAGCGAGAGAGAGAGAGAGAGAGAGAGAGAGAGAGGGGAAGAGGAAGAGGGAGTGAATGAGAGGATGCGGAAGGTTTTTATGTGTAGCTTTTACGTGCAGTGAATAATTTCTGACCCGTCCAGTTCAGCGGTCTCGATGTAGATGAGGTTCAGAGGCTCGCTGCTGGACAGCAACAGCAGATCAGCCTACACGGGACAGAGGAGCGAGGGAATAACCAGGAATAAGGAGGAGAGAGGAATGAGGAGATAATGAAAGCAGTGTGAGGCTCCAAAATAGGAGTGTGCAAAACTGTGTATGTATGTGTGTGTGTCCGTGTGTGTGTGTGTGTGTGTGTGTCATATTCACCGTGACAAACTGGTTGTTCTCCAGCTTAATGATGTCACCCACTTGAACATTCATCCATTTTTCAGTCCTCAGTCTGTTGGAGGAAGTAATAATAGATTAAGTAAGAAAAGCATGTCCAATATGTAAACAATAAATAAATGTTATTATTATTATTATTATTATTATTTGTTTTCATAAGATTTTTACGAATGGTTATGCTTTACTTGTTAATCAAAGTCTGAAATTAAATTTGTATTCCACAAATTCAAACTTTACCTAGAATTATGTAGAATTCAAGCGAAAAGAAAATTTGATTAAAATCCAAGTCAAAATTTGAGGTCAGGACACATTTTGTAATCAGTTTTATCACGTTTAATAATTAAAATTGTTTCTTTGGCTGGAATAAAAAGCTTTTGAAACCCGATTCTTCACTGCAATGGCTCTGATGTGTGTAATCTGCGTGTGAATGGAGGTGCAGCAGCAGAAACTCACTGTCCGTCGATGAGGACGTCGACCTTGCGATTGTTCACCTGTCTGTCATTTCTGTGTCTGTTCTGCAAACAGAACAGGGAAAACCGTGATATATAGTTTTTTCAAGTCTGTGTGTGTGTGTGTGTGTGTGTGTGTGTGTGTGTGTGTGTGTGTGTGTGTGTGTGTGGAGTAAATTCTGATTATGAAATTTCTGTTGACAGTTAATCAAAATGAGTGGATCTGTGCTATAATCTTAAATACTCTACTCGTTACAGCTTTACTCACTGCTATTAGACGTTCTGAAGTTGCAAGGAACTGATATCAGATGAGCATTACATTAAACATCCAGTTAATTTTCTTTCACTTGTTAGTTTTATTATTTTTTTTCCTACGTTAGCATTCACCCACTAGGTCATCGTTCACTTGCTAGTTTTCAGCTGCTAATTTACTGTTCACTTGCTAACTAGGTTATCTTTCATGTTTGACTCGCTAGTTTTCATTTTCTAGGTCTGTTTAGGTTCGTTTTTGCTTGCCAGGTTATCTTTCAGATGCTAGTTTTCACTTGCTACGTTATCCATCACTTGCTAGTTAGTGCCTATTATATAGGCTTTTATCTGCTAGGTTAGCGTTTGCTCGCTAAGCCACTTATTTCACTTACTCAGTGGGAAAATTCAAGTTTGATTGCATAGTACTAATTAACACTGTTGTGGTGGATCTGACTTTGGACTACTGACTGGTCAGGGTGAAGTTAGTGCAGGTTTTAGCCAAATTAAAACTTTATATTAAAATGACACAAATTTGATCAAAGCTCATGTAGAAAGTGGAACATCACCATACTTTGTATGTACATAGAAATCAATTACAGATGTGTTAACAAAACAGTTGAATTATTTAAAGTATTTGCTTAGTAATAGAGCAATATATGTCTATGGTGAGTTGGGTCACAGCTCTCAGCTCACAGATCTCAGATCAGACTGATCTAAAACGGACAGTAGAGGCAGTAGAGTAACATGAACAGCACTCACGATGTCGTCCGAAGCGTCTTTGGCCAGGGTGATGCTCAGCACCAGGAGCAGCGGCACTACTGTAGTGAACCACGACAGAGACGAGATCGCCGGAATCAACTGCAAGACACAAACACCGTAAACAACACAACAAACACAATACACACCATAAACAACACAGCAAACACCATGAACAGCAAAAATCACCACAAACACAAATACCATAAATACTACAAGCACCATAAACCGCAAAAAACCCCACACAAAAACACCATAAACAGCAAAAACCCCACACAAAAACACCATAAACAGCAAAAACACCACAAACAAAAATACCATAAATACCACAAACAACATAAACTGCAAATACCATCAACAGCACAACACCATAAACACTGTAAACACCACAAACAACAAAAACACCATAAACTATGTAAACAGCACAAACACTATAAACACAAACATTGCAACTTTACAAAAAATGAATGCAAAATCACGCAGATACTACAAACAGTGAATATATTCTTTTGTTTTAAAATATTACAAAAATGTAAATATCAAACATTTTAAAAAGTGAAAATAAAAAGTTAACGTAAGACAATTATAACAAAGAATATTGATTTTAGAATTTTATGAACATGTTAATGTAAAAATTCTAATGTAAGGATTTTTCAAACTCTAAATAAAAAAACTTCAAACAGAAATGACAACAAAAATGTTAATTTAAACTATAAAAATATTCTTAATAGTTAAATGTCCGGCAGTGTATAGCGAGTGTATTTTTCACCTGTAAGATGAGCAGAAAGACAAAGTAGGCGTTGGCCAGACGCTGGAACTGCTCGAACAGATTGAGCGGCAGGAAGGTGAAGATGTTGTATTTTGAGGTTTTGATGGCGTTGTTCTGCAGAGACACAATTACACACTTACACACAGTACACACACACACACACACACACCGTGTCGAGATGAATATTCCTCTGTGGTGAGCTTTACTTACAGCATATTTGAAGGACAGATTAAATTCTCTGTCGTTTGCTCGCAAGCGCCTTTCCTCTGTGTCAGAAATAAACACCATAAAAATAAATATAAAATCCGAAATGACAAAAATACAAATGACAGAAATATGAAGACGTTTCCTGAAGCTAATCAAAGGACCACTTAATGGAACAGAATGCAGAAATAAATGAAATATAAATGAACATTTCTATATATGCTTTCTTATTAGTTTTTGTAGTCTCTTGTTTTCACCTGAAGTTCAAAATAAAATCCCCTAATAACCTGCACCAACACAGTGATGGTAATTTACAATTTCTAGATCAACACTTACTTGTTTGTTTGTTTATTTATTTAATCAATTAATCAGTTAATTAATTAGTTAATTGCATGATCAATTGATGCTTTGATCACATAAACAAACAGATAGATAGATAGATAGATAGATAGATAGACAGACAGACAGACAGACAGACAGACAGACAGACAGACAGACAGACAGATAGATAGATAGATAGATAGATAGATAGATAGATAGATAGATAGATAGATAGATTTATTGATGGGGTTGCTTCACCTCCCATTACCTTGTACTCATCAAACAAACCTTTTCATATTGTGAAAAGTGAAGCTTTTGTTTTATTACTGGCAGCTTAATTAATATTTTAGGATGCTTTACTGTAGATTTGAAAACTGACATTAAACACTGTTTTAAAAAAAAGTGAATCCTGTGTTCATGTAGTGTGTCTAATAGGCTTAAACTCTGACAGATCATGCGAATGAGTTTGACGATGATGAGAATGATGATGGCGACATACCCTGTACATTTTTCTTCTTCCTCTTCACACCACACAGTGACAGCACAGAGTCCATCTTTCTTCCTACACATCCAGCAGCATGCTGAAAAGAAGACAAGAGGAAAACAATACTATGGAGTTACAGCAGTTACGGTTCTGCACCAGTGGCCATTTGGTACGAAGGTTGTAGGTTCAAATCCCAGGACTATCAAAGAACTCTTAGATACCGAAATGCTATTTAGTCAGAAGACAGTGTTGATTAGTTCTCAATGCCAGCAGCTCTGACAGTAATTACAGGTTATAATAATAATAATGTGCTCGGCCTAATATGTTATCCTTTCTGGAACAATGTGAAAAGGGACTTGTATGGTGGATGTTTCATGAAAACTGATTTAGAAACGTTGATATGGTGTAACGAGAGATTTTAGAAGGAGTCTCCGGTGTTGGAACAGTTAGTAAATGTGTAACTTTAAGATTTCTAACAGGGGGAAAGTCTTTAGGATGGAAACGTGACAAGCTACTTTTATTTTCTGTGTGTTTCAGTGAGAAAAAAAAGAGCAACTGAAATAATGTGAATGCTGGAATGATGTGATCAGTCCGTCAGCCTGAACGCTCCACATATAGAGGATATTATTGCAAGGTTAAAGTGCCTGGCCCCGTTATTGCAGAGACAACTGCACAGCGCTCCACAAGCAGTGATCTACAGATGTGATCCGGACATCCATCCATATCCGCAACAAGCGCATGAGTGTGACGAGAAGAGAAATGTATCCTGCCACTGGTCTGCTGTGAGAGGGGAATTTTTATCAATTCTTCTGGCATGATTTGGGGCCACACGTCTTCTGTAAATACTTCTCTGAAAACAGAGCTTCAGCCTGATCAGCTTTGTCTTATAATAAAACATTTCTCATTTCTATCCTGATTAGCAAAACCATCCACATGCACAAGTGCAGCTTAGAAATAAACACAGAATTAAAAAAAAAAAACAACATTTTATGTAAATATTAGAAGTGAAAAGAAATTTCTAGGACCAGTGTTATAATTTCACGCCTTCCGTTTTTGTTAATCGGCTCAGGCACAGTCGAGGTGTAACAATGTTAGCTGCACTAAACAAAGATTAAAGCTGGTGTGTGTGTAAAACACACAGCGGAGATGTTCCAGTGAGATGATCAGAACATTATTAGTGTGTTTCCTCTCTCCATGTGGTTAATAATAAACCACAAGAAGAGAACATAACCGTATGTCTTATCAGGACAGGGCTGTTAATGAGATGGTGATGTACTTCTATTAAACTCTCTCTCTCTCTCTCTCTCTCTCTCCTTCTCTTTCTCGTTATATTGCTTTTTTCCCCCCCAACCGTAATGATTGACTCGGTTTGTCATGTTTTTTCCCCAGATTTAATGCTCGAAACTGTAATGCAAGTTAATATTAAAGCCATTCAAAACCATGCAAAATTTCCAAAAAAGCCTCTGTGATGTTTTTAGCTAAAAATGGATCACCATCACTCGATACGTTCTTTAAAGGCGCCGTCTCACCCTTCCCAGAATCCACTGCATCGTTTTTGTTTTAAAAGCACGTGACCACTACCTGCTAGCTCTCTGCGTAACAAAATTCATTGTTAGCGATCCCTTAAAAACCCATCTCGAACATTTCCTCACTCATGTCTCATACGTGGAAGCGTTGAACAAAATATATCTTATCTTTTCTTTCTGTTATGGCCGCCCACGAGATGACCGATGCTGGCTCGGGTCCATCACATACAGAGTAACCATACGAAAATGGAACGGATCAGTTTGGAATTTAAAATATAGATAGATATTTTGAAATATTTTCAATCTCATGCTAAAAATGGAAGCCTTACGGTCTAGGATGTTCCCGGATTGTTGCAGATTGTTTTTGGAGTATCAGTGGCATTGAAAATGGCGACTCGGTTTTGGCGCACAGGATTACCTGTGCTCTTTTAACTTACATCTAAATGCTAGAATTTGCAATCTAATATCACAAATACTGGAATTAGCGATAGCGCAGTATTAACATTGTACCTGATACTGAACCCAGAGCATCGGCTAACACTGATACCCATCAGATATTATTTTCCTTAAAACTACAAAACTTTAAAATGTGTTTTTAAACTGAAGCACTTCAGAGTTAAACTCTTACACACGGCCAACATTGTACGTATAATAAATAATAACGCTTACAGATACTGAAAACAATCAATCTGTTTTCAACTCAGTCCAATTCCAATCTTTCCAATCCAATCCAATATCTGATCCACCACGGACTGAAGGTATCGCCGACTTCTAGCTAGAACACACAAGATCCTTTCCAGCACAATGTCTATGTGATAAAGTAATTATTTTCAGGTCTTCAGAAAGCGTAGTCTAGGTAGCCGAGGGATTCCCATAATGCACTGCATTATGTCTGTACCCCTGGGGTTCCCCAGACCCTAATTTGAGAACCACCGTTCTAGAGTACTAAACTGGAACTCTTTTTAAAAACATTTTTTTTTTTTTTTTTTTTTAAGTATAAAAAAACTTTTCACTAGCAGTGTTCATTATATTCCTAATTTCTAAACTACAGTATAAACTTCATCACTCTTACAGTCTCACAATGCCTTGCGAGAGCTTTGAGATCGGTTCAAATTACAGAAGCAATAACACGTAAGCCATAACCCTGAACGTTAGACCAAAGGCCCGTCTCTTTCTCTCTCTGCACCTACATGCACCTTGGTAACGTCCTTTATCTTATCTCCTTCAGCTGTATGAAACCGTTCAGTCCAACGAGACGGAAATGAAACTGGAGAAAATATTATACTCTTTAAGCTCTGTAGTTAAATCTTGGGCCGGTAAATGTATTGGTCTAAAAGCAGGTGGATGAGAAAACCAGGAAGTTTTATTTTATAACTTTTATTTTTCTGAATTAAAAAAAAGCGCAACGTTAATAAAGCTAATATCTAACGTCATTAGCATTTCAAATGCCTTAAACACAGACGCTGTGTCACAGCAACTCGAAACAGGTCATTGACATTCGGTTATGTGTGACATTGGCGGTCTAGAAGCCCCCACCACCGTACACACCTCTGGCACACACACATACTGTACACTAGAAATATACTTCCTAAAAACATCATAACAAAACTGGCACCTGGAAACACCTGTACAGTCAGAACCTTATACTGTTTTACCCATTATATATAAACACAATGGAAATATCCACTCGG
>JAQQZR010000009.1:18440727-18449881 GCA_030068235.1 Notoglanidium macrostoma
CTTCAAAATGAGGAAATAAATAATGAACCGCGATTATTATCAGGCTGCAGGATCTCATTTTTCCCTTGCTCTAACCACGTTGTTTAGACAGCAGAGCCATAACGTACAATAAAGGGAATATATGACATCAACGTAGGCTGAAATAACACGGTCGTATGTCGCACAAACACACACACAAAAACAAAAAGAGATCTAGTTTTTGTGTGATTGACAGACTGCTGAAAGCTAAAGAAGAGAGAAGCAAATGGAGGCAGTTCTTTTATGTTTAAGCTGACTACAACCTTCACAAATTCATAAATGTTTATTAAGAAAGGCATATTTGTTATTAACTTATTTCATTTTTAATAAAAGGAATATTTAAGCAACAGTCTACTATATTTTACTCCACCCTTTATAAATGTGTGTAAATAATTATTATTGGTCATTAAGGAAATGAAACAAAAGTAAAGAAATAATAGAAAAATAAATGTTGCATTTTTTTAAAATTAATTTTATTAACTTTTCTTCATAAAAAATTGTGGGAAAACTGAATCATGAACCCGATATTGTGAAAGGAATGGGTAAATTGCTACATATCTAGCTGCTACTATAGACATTATAATGAGTCTTTAACTTTTAAAACTTGTGTGCAGAGCAGTGGGACTGACCTTTAACTGTGACCTTGTGCTCTCCTGTGCCTGGATGAGTGAACAGATCGATTTGAATGGACACCTCTCCCACTGGCTTCTCCACACCTGAACCTACACACACACACACACACACACATACACACAGAAGGCAGCATACTGTACCGAGGAAGTCTCAACAAACATGTCAGACCAAATCATCACTCCAGCTTATGAGGACATTCAGTAAAATGCACAGTTATAGTGTGTGTGAGGTTTCATGGTCAAATAAAAAAAAAAAGTAAAAAAAAAAAATGCAAACAATACAATCTCATATCAAACAGTGAAGTGCAAAAGATTGGGACAAACATTTTTCTGTTGATTTTACCTTTTTGGATTGTCTTATTGCCAGACAGACCCAGATTTAAAATTTTTCACCTAATATAATTAAGTGAATATCGAGGGGGCGCAAACTTACGCACTCAACTCCGCGGTCCCAGCTTGTGTCGCAGACTTGCTATTCGCTAACTTGGATGATTTGGTGTAAAAGAAGACACTGTGTGATGTTTATTTTCATGAAGATAAATGTAACTGCCATGAAGAGAAGACACAGGCTGTAGGTGAACAAGGCTAGGGGGGGGTCAAAGGGCATAACATTAGCACCTACCCCTGGACGGCTGGACTTTCTCGCTAGACGTAATCCTCATCCCTTTCCCACCATGCACTGGGGCAGAAAAAGCAGCAGAAGAAAAGTACATCACAGTGAAAGAGACAGTCATGAAGAAGCAGAGATGATGAGGAAAAAACAGGCGAGAGACGGCAGAGAAATGAGACTCACAGAGTGTAAAGAACTAGGAAAGTGGCACGCTTCCTACAGCAAGGTGAAGATAATAAAGAGGCAGAGAAACTCTTTCAAGAGGAAAGCAGGCTGGATACAGTAGTGACCTCTAGTGGCCAATGGATCACAATGCACCAAAAAGAGTGCGAACTCGCATGTAATAACTTGATTTTATAGTGTTTCCCATCAGGCAGCACAGTATGACGTAATACAAGATCAGACCTGAGCCATACTGTAACCATGATGAATTTGGTTTTAAATATTCTTGCTAGGTACCATTCATGCTGAAGTGGCGGCATGTGGGCGGAGCTTTAAACACAATCTGTCTAACACATCATCGCAGAACTGTCTCTGTAATGTATCTGACTGAAGCAGCCTTACTACTTGACAGGAGCATGTGGTGATCTTCAGTTGACAGTAACCATACTTAATCATGATTCGTGTAAATACTGCGTTGTAAAATCAGGGCAAACCCTAAACGGCTTCCTATTCACTATATAAGATCACTACCTAGGGTATAACATAACATTATAGAACATATTTATGGCAGTTTATGCAAATTGAACACCATCTAAGATTCAACTTCTTGTTTTTGTTCTATTTTAACATCAGGTGACAAATTATGAACGCAATATTCTCCTCACTTTCACTAAAATTAAAGTATTGGCACCCCGTTGCTTTGTTCGCCCCACTTGCCGCTGTAAAACAAACTGTTTATGTCGTGTGTTCAATGGTTCCTCCTGAGAGGGAGAAGAGCAACAGCACAACATGTAAAAATTACTCTTGAATCTATATGAATGTCTGAGGAGTCTATTTAAATGGTTAATAATGAATACTTAGTTAGTCTATTGTTTGAGCATGTACTAGCTTTAATGCTAGATTACAGACTGTACTCTTCTATTGCTGAATGTCTGGTGGAAAAACGCTGTAAATGTGCAGCGAGTGATTGTGAAAGAGACCGAAGGAGTGGCTCGTACCCTGGGCGTGCTGTGTGGTGACAAAGGTCTTGATGAGTGTGTCGGTGGTCTGTGTATAAAGCGAGAGGGCGTGACGGAGCGACGAGAGCTCTGCGCTCTTCTCCAGGAAGGCCTTCTTTAACCCGTTTCCTCCAGCATGGAAGTATTGCTGAGGAGAGAAAAGGGTACATGAAGCCTAATCATGGACTACATGACACTGCTGACTGAGTCATGGACTGATGTTTCTGATACCTTTATGGTGTCCAGAGCCACGTCCATGACTGCACACTGCTTAGGCGTGAGGCTTTTGGCTTCCCCAGACATGTGATCCTGCATTTAGAGAGCAATACACACAGTACATGCTTACTAAATTATACAGCAAACATGAATAATCTTCCTATTACACAAAGATAAGCTGAGAAGTTCTGAAACTACGACATGTTGTTGGTGGAGTTTTATTTCTTTAGTTTATTATAGTGGCATATTTATACTTACTTGAGTATTATTGAAATTGTGAACTTGTACTCTTACACTGTTACATTTCCAAGAAAATGACTAAATACTTAGTACATTTTTAGACCATTAAAGTACTTGTAACAAATCTCAAAAGGTCTGTTCTTCTGTTCTTCCCCACTGCTAAAGGTGAATTCAGATTAGTGAAGAGCATCTTTGTATATCTTTTATGCGGTCTGATTTCTTAAAAATTCTTACATCCTCAAAGATTTTGATCGTTGCTTGATTTCCAGGTCATGGGCTGAAGGATGCAGGCTCGAGGAATCAAGCAGGCATTCACTTAAATATTACAAACTGCTCTGGGTTTAAAGTGAAGCTATTTCGCATGTGACTACCTTGAGCTTGGAGAGCTGGCCGAGATCTTTGGCTGCAGAGAATATGGTGCCCTGTTGAGAGAGGCAGCAAAGAAAGAAATCATAATGAGTTATTTATATGAACCTGATGTAAAAATAAGCATGAAATTTAAAGATGGAGCCCAAAGGTATTTTTATTCACAAATTCTTACTAGTATTCTTTTAGAAATGCATAAAATAAACATTAAATAAATAGGTTTTTCCACCCATATTTCCTGTTTTGATGTCTTTGATGCATGGGGTCCAAAATGTCTGTGAACGTGTGTGTGTAGTGTGTATCATGGTGTGAGAGAGGAGGTGGAAATCTTACGAAGCTGTCGTTGCCTTGAGGCAGGACGATGGTCTTCTCCAGACTGTTCATCACGATCCTCCACAGCTCCTTCAGAACCCGCTTCAGAACTGTCTTCTCACACACCGATGCAAAGAGCATCAGACTGACACACACACACACACACACACACACACACACACACACACACAGTTGTCCATAAAGATACATAATTGTGGTGATGAGGTGGGCTTTTATTGCATTGTAGAGTTAAACTGCACTTACTCTAGACATCAGTAATCACCTGTACAACTTATATCAGCCAGGTTCATTACAGTTATTTTTCAAATTAATTTTAGTCTTAAAATTCTGGAAATCTTCAGAAACATTTTCATCAAGTTTTTTTTCAATTTTTCAACTTCCAATTACAATAATTTCCGTTTCAATTTCATGTTCAAGCTTTAGGTTCGTTAGGATTTTCTCCTTTTCATTTTAGCATTGTACACACTACAAAAATACAACAAATGGGTCTAAAAAAAAGTTTTATAGTTCTGAAGTGAACATTTGGTGGACAAACAAAAGTAAATCTGACTCACTTTCCATCCAGGAAATCCATGAGGGGGCGGAGCATGTTGTCTGAATCAGCCTCCACTTGGTTTCGGCTGTTGGCGTTTGCTGGCCCTTTAATCTGGTACAGCAGACTCGCCATCTGCCGCGTGCACTCGTCAATACGACTCTGAAAACTGCACAGACGGCAGGTAGGTGTGTTATACAGTGATGCGTTCACTAACACTCAGTGTGTATGAGATACAAGGGGTGCGTTCACTCACACTCAGTGTGTATGAGATACAGGGGTGCGTTCACTCACTCTCACAGTGTGTATAATTAATAAAGTGAAGCATTACGTGTTTGAAAACATGGAGCTCAACTCATCCAGCACATTGTTCAGCTTCACCTGCAGTTCATTGAGGGTGTCGCTGGCTTCTGTGTCCATCTACACACATACACAAAAAAAAAAAAAAATGAATGAATGAATCAATCAATCTCATTTCCATTATGTATTCCTACACAGGTACACCATCCTGAAACGACACCATCCAGCCACCAGTCCTGCACCAGTGACCTCATTAAAATCAGACAACCTGAAAGTGAACATGAACCCAACAGTAGTGTGATGGAAAACACAAAATCCCCCAAATCCCCAGTGTGCAAATCCCTTCATTGATAAGTCCAGAGAAAAAGAAAATATGTTTGCTTATTATGATTATACACACTATGATTCATTTTTTTCCAAACACACACACGCGCGATACATCTGAACCCACCTTTGTACTGTCAACCTCGACCTTTGTAGGAAAAAAAAAATGAAGATTTAAATGAAATAAATTGTATAAAACACTGATACATTGCGACCATGTTCTGTACTTATATGTGGGAAGGACGGCACGAATCCAACAGGAACTGTATTATTGCATTATTTAATAAACCCCTCATCCTCAGTGGTTTAAAAATAATACAAAACAGACTCAGACTGCAGTCTTTTAGGAGAGTTGTTGCTCCAGAGCCTCCCGAGCACTCATCCAATCACGTTAGAGAACTGGTACAGCTGATTTGCATAAATCCGTCTCATTGGCCGATGACACTGCTGCAACAGTCACTTGTGATTTATTGCTGCATTCGACTAAAGCTCCCGTCAACCGTGTGACGTCACATCAACGTGACCGCTAACACCATGAAAAGTAAACAACATTGCACTTCTTTATACTATATATACAATTATATGGTTTAGACCAACCACCACACAGACATATTCACTTGTTAAATTTATAACACTGACTACACAGCTCATCACATTTAGCTGGCTAACTTGTCGCCAAGATAAAAGACAAACATAGCGGTGTCCATCTGTCGGACGGAACCCATGTCATAATTCCGAGCTGAAGTCGAACACAGCACCATTGTTAGTAGCTGAACTCAGGCTTTATCTAAAACCAATACTTTTACTACATATGACCAAAACTTTGTGATTAATTATAATCATGAAATGGTATATTTTTAAGGTAATGGTATTTTTAGCTAGCAAGATGATATAAGAACGTAGCTCTATACATTAGCAGACTAATTGTTGAATAAGTAAATGAAAATGCTTTTCAATTAGCTAACTTGCAATTTAGCATGAGTTAGCCACCACCTGTTATTCAACAGACTACCTAGTTAGCCACTAACATTTTCCCTGCAAATAGAGGAAGGTTAAAAACAAGTCTGGAACATGGCTGGAGGTAGTTTGGAAACATCACAAGTTACAATGGACTACAAACGACTTTGGGCGGTGTGATTCGTGGGTAGTGTTATAGTCATGTTCAAGAAATTTACACTGGGTGAGTAGAGTGTATGATGGGAAAGTGTGTATGTGTGTTAGGCTGTGTGTCACACAGATTAATCAGAACACAAGCACTCAGAGGAGGTCATGATTATTCAGGAGATGAAACTGATATAGGACAATCTCAGACCAGGCACACTTTGGGGGAAAATGCTGATTCTATCACGACTCCATTAACAAACCCTATCCTTCCCTTCATCATCCTCATCCTCACTGTGACATGGCTGAGAGAAGGAGGGAGACAACACACAGTTCTGTCATCCTGTCACTAGAGGGCACTCTAGACATACACTAACGTTATTCACACTGCCCCAGATAAAACACTGTAATAGACTTTTAAAATCTGTCCTATTATCCCATCCTATTGCACTCGACCTATTGTTTAAAAGCTGTACATTGCTGCGTATTTTCTGATTGTAGATAAACACATGCATGTCTGAACATGTGCTTCATCTGAGACCCACCTTGATTTCGTTGCTGTCATGCTGTGTCCAGAAAAGAAAAAACACATTGAGGAAAACAATGAGGAATCCACAATTCAGAGCGAGAGAAAGAGAGAGAGAATCCACTATGAATCTAGCCTGGACCTGACTATACAGTACATTTCTATGAACTACAGGAACTCTCTTTATATTTTAAAGAACTCTATGGCATTATCAGGACTGATCTAGCATAACCTTAAGTTACTGCACGGCCCTCACCAACCTTCTCCTTCTCCGGTATCAGCTACACACAAGTATGCAAACAGAGACAATAAAGGAATGATATAATGATATATAATGATGTACGCATCTACAGTATATAGACCTGATCAGTTCCTCTAATTTCCACTAAGTTTATTAACTATTACTACATCACTACTCCACATCTCACACACACCCACCTCCACCTCATTCTCCTCCTGCTCAGGCTCCACTATCTCATCCAGCTTCAATAAGGGAAAGAACACTGTGTAACTGCAGAGCTACTCATCTTACTAAAGGTTTGTTGTCATTCTTCTACACAGGAAACAGATTCTTCACTATAAATTAAACTAAGACGCTCCTACAAATCTACAAAGTACAATGACAAGCAGCTCATACAGTGGGTGGGAAGGTGGGAAGAAGGCGTGGCCTATGGGACTGTCAGTAACAATGAAGGAGGTGTGGCCTCTGTGTGTCAGTCACAGTGAGGTGGGCGTGGCCAAAGCGCTTGTCAGTAACAATAAAGGAGGTGTGGCCAAACTGCTGGTCAGTAACAATGAATGAGGCGTGGCCTAAGGGCTTGTCAGCAGCAATGAAGGAGGCGTGGCCAAACTGCTCGTCAGTAACAATGAATGAGGCGTGGCCTAAGGGCTTTTCAGTCACAATGAAGGAGGCATGGCCTAAGGGCTTCTTAGCAGCAATGAAGGAGGCGTGGCCTAAGGGCTTGTCAACAGCAATGAAGGAGGCGTGGCCTAAGGGCTTGTTGACTAGGTGCTTGTTGGTAACAGTGGAGGAGGTGTGGCCTAGGTGCTTTGTCAGTCACAATGAAGGAGGCGTGGCCTAAGGGCTTGTTGACTAGATGTCAGTCACAGTGAAAGAGGTGTGGCCTTTTTAATTGTCAGTCAGTGAAGGAGGCGTGGTCTATTTGACTATTACCACATAGGAGAAGTCATTATCTACACAAATATTTTAAAACACCCTAGGCATTTTTGATTCCATGCTAAAACAGTAATTTTTCAAAATGTTTTTTATAAACACCGATATTGGCTCCTGAATTTAACAATAAAAATACGGGACAAATAAATTGGACTGTTGTTGTTGTTGCCGTCTGTTTTGGTCACTCTTACAATTAGCCGGGTCTGTGTACAATACACACGGCTAAACACAGCGTTCAACATGTGGTACTTGGTGTTCACGCTCGTGTATCTTTACTTCTTCACTCCATATCAAACCATTTTGTGGAAATAACTTCCACCAGAAAACCACCAGATTTGCGCATCGGGTCCAATTCTGAACATTCAGTGTGGACACTAAAGTAAACATAACTAAAGTAAAAACAGCTTTTTTTAAACACATCTGAATCAGCATGGAGAAGGCATAACGCACTCTAATTACCCTCGCTTCCTCTGTGGCAATCTGTGGAGAAAAGATAGGAGCAAATATTCCTTACTATCTGATCATGATTAGACCAAAAAGGGATGCAGCAGAAATTTTCCATCATGGCATTGTTATCTGATAGCTGTTTAGAAAACATGGACACTTTATCCTGGATTTGGGTGAATATACACTGAAGAAAGGCAACAAGAAACCAGGAAAGGATGGAATCTGTTCCCATCATCCTCTCGAGCAGGCCCGGGGTCTTTCAGCAGACCAAACTGTGTACTTAGTAAAATACTACAGCATAGCCGAATAATTTCCGACTGTATTATTTACTGGCTGTTGAACCATGAACCAGCTCGGCTTCTGTAGCAGATCCTCTTTTGAAGCTTACCTAGTCACGTGTATTTTATGTTACTTAGCTGAAGGTAGTTCATCTAGAAAAGAATGAGCTTTCAGGCTTTCATAATCTTTCATTTTATGCAGCCTCTCTGGCCTGGAGTGACGACGTAGCTTGTTCAAAAAAAAAAAAGAGAGAGGAAGAAAAAGAAAAAAACAGAATGTTTTGATGATTGGATGTAAAAGTGTGTTTCAATCTGCTTAATTTTCAATACAAGTCTCTTCTGGCACGAGTATCCATGACGCTAGACCAAAGTAGCATCATGGAGCACCTTTGCATAACAAACTGTCTATAAACTAATAGTTAAGCATTAAAAGGTCAAATTTTGTTGCCATTCAGTCATGATAGTAGATTTTGCATAGAAACGGTTTACAATATTAAAACACATGAGCTGATCTGTGTCTCTTAGCTGAGCTGCCAGGTTTCTCCTACCTGTTTGGCTCCCATCGACTCGAACATTTTCTCCAGCTGAACTCGAAGCTGTTGTACGTTGTTCATCAGGACGCAGGGCTGTTCGAGGGAAGACTTTTGTGTCAGGAAGCAGCAAATCCATGTCAACAAACAAAGCATAGTGTGGCGTCAAGACTCACAATCTTCTCCTTGTCGCAGTAGGATGGGAAATTCTTCTTTAGAATGGCACTGTACTGCAGCAGGACCTTGGCAATGGTCTAATGAGGAAAAAAAAAAAAAGAATACATAAGAAGTATCCATCCATCCATTATCTATAGCGCTTTATCCGTCTGGGTGGCGGGGAAGCTGGAGCCAATCCCAGCATCTTGGG
>JAQQZR010000009.1:18450535-18474351 GCA_030068235.1 Notoglanidium macrostoma
CGCCAGTCCACCACAGGGCCGACACAGACAAACAGCCACACACGCTCGCATTCACACCTATGGGCAATCTAGAGTAGTCAGTCGACCTAATCTGCATGTCATTGGACTGTGGGAGGAAACCGGAGCACCCGGAAGAAACCCACGCATGCACGGGGAGAACATGCAAACCCTGGGTGACCCGGGGATCGAATCCAGGACCTTCTTGCTGTGAGGCGAATGAAGTTAGTCCCAATTTAATTTCTCCAAAATAAAATAATCAACAGCACAATAAAGCATCCCATTTGTGTTCATACTTGAAATATTAATATATAAAGTTATTAATTGATACGACTTATTATTGTAAGAGATAACAGGATTTAACTTGTTTCTACAACATTTAATCTAACTAAAACAGATAAAAAGTTGTAAATATAAGGCATATAAAGGGAATCAAGTAATTGGGGATTGTACAGTTATAGGAAAATAAACAACTTTGGGGTGGCCAATTGTAACTCGTAGCATACTGGGCGGTCACACCACCCCATCACTGAATAGTTTCCCCAAGTGTTTTATTCCTTACAGATTTCCCTTTGGGGTTCTGAAAAAGCCTGCTGTCTAATTTTAGAGAAAAGCATTAACAAAGTAAAGTTTGTCCACGTTACGCAATACTATTCATTCACTCAATTACAGAAAAACCCAGTTTTTATTCCCATCTAGCACTTTCATACTCAACTGCGATGAACTTTACCAGGAAGAGAGAAATTGATTACATATAAAAATGATGACAGACAGAAGCACAGGATGATGGAGATGAGAGTGTAACGGGTCTGTCCGTGTTTACCCTGGCGAAGCGGCGACTGTAGAGGGCCACGACTTTGGGGTCGGGACACTCCAGCTTCTTAATAATCTCAAAGCTCTGGTTGAGCTGCGTGAACACGTCCACGACGGAGCAGGAGAACAGCGCGTGCTCAGATGTCTGCTGGAACTAAGAAAAAGAGAGCGGTACGACATGTAAGACATTACATTTATTACATTTATGATAAGTCTAGTTATGACATGCAATTCTGGTGTTAGTCTAACATTGTTGTAAATGCAAACATTAAAACCAAATAATACATAGACAGATCAGAAGACAATACCTTTTATTGTACAAGGAGGATAAAAGTATGTTTGCATCTCCCATTGTTAAATGGATAGGGCACACACGTGTAATAAAAATAATAGAATTGTATGTAACAATTGAAGCGTAGGTCACATGACCAAAAAGACTATGTAAAAAATAATATGCGTCATGCGTCAAGTGCCTTTATATAGTACTGACAGATGTGTTTCTGGTAAGCACAACAAAGCTGTATCTGGGTTGAGGTGTATCAGCGTGACGGCTGGGATACTCACGCCGTCCTTCTTGTCCCTCTCGAGGGCGCCATGCATGAACTCCATGGACACGTCCTCGTTCTCATCCAACCACTGCAGCACGAACTGCATGAACCACCTACACACAAGCCAACACATGACTGCTGACACTGTGGATATGGCAATCAGTCTGCTTTCCTTATTAATTTGCAGTACATTATTAGTAGTTTTATTAGTATATCTCGTTGGAGAAACTCATACATATGTACGGTTCTATATAGAACCCCAGTATTTTCTGATCAAAAAGAGAACTTTTTTTTGGAAGAGAAGGATTCTTAATTATCTAATGAACCAGTTAAGAACCCTTGGAGTGAAGTAATAATAGTTTTTTACTTAAATGATCTGGCGTCTACAACCGTGCAGCACTCACATGGGGTACTCGGGAACGACTCCTTTGAAGGCGGGCAGATCCTTTACGTACTCGTTACAGAGCCACTTCACCTTAAAGTGCAGGTTCATGTAGTCAGCACTCTTACATAGACGATGCTTCTCGTGCTCTGAGGAGAGGAGAGAAGAGAAGAGAGACAGAAAGTGTGAGACTGAGTAACACTGCTAATTAACAACATGTTTAAATCGACAAGGCGCCATGCTGCAAACATATCGTATCTAGATAAACGCTAATTCTTAGCTTCTAACTGGGGGATTGACCTCGGGCTGGGAATCCCAAGTTGGAATTTTAGGAGCTTCCCGACACCCCTGATTTCTCCTACAAAAACCGGAAACGAGGAAACCTCATGACGGTGTATAAAAATGGACGACGTTTAACATTAACACAGTTATAGATAATAAAAAAAACAAAACGACGACTGATATTTTAATCCGCTAAACAATGGCTAACCAAAAAGCGGCTTTCCCATTCTCTCGGATTCTCCCATATGACGTGAATTAGGCAGTAACGTATGCACGTGTATGATATGTATCAACACATACGGAGATGCAGACAGATGATCATAAACAAACACACACTGATTCGTCCTCTCGCTCCGTCAGTGGTGTGACTCACCCTCCATGGCGTACTTCATATCCTGTGAGAACTGAACCCACATCACCTCGGCACACACCTTCCCTACGTTGAGCTCCTGAGGGAACCTGCGGCAGGAAAGGAGACCATTAGCACAATGAACAGCAAACTGGTGCGATATAAACTGCAGATTACGTATAAACGTGAAAGACTAATACACCGGTTAAAAAACAACTATTGTGGTCATAAACGCAACACTGGTGTATATACTGTATATTTACAACCACATTGTAATATGTGGTTATAAATATGTAATACGTCGTATTAACGTCATGAGGGATGGAAAGAAAGAGACGCTGGTTGGTGAAGGAATGACTGTTTATAGCTGCTATAAAGTAACATGAACGAACAACATTAAACGTAAAAACTGCTCATCGCTGCTTGTTTGCTATGGTATAAGAGTTATAATACACTTTCGGATGTACTGATACTGGAAAATAATCTACTTCAGCATTGCAACAGTAACTCTGCTTCATCACACCAACGCTTTGTTGATTACTTTCGTACATAAGGGACCATACTGAGAAGGATTAGGACTGACTATGGATCTTTGTGTGTGTGTGTATTGTGTTGCACATGTGTGTAATGTCCATTAATGTCCATTTCTCACTGGTTGAGAACAGGTGTGTATGAATTGCGATCCTCCTCTATAATGGAAACTATCAGTGTGATGAGTTTGGGCCAGAAGTCTAGATTCTTGATGCTCGGACCCTGTTCTTCTGGAGGATATTCGTCTTTGTTCTGAAACGGAAAAGAGAAGCGGAGTCAGAGTCAACACACACACACAGAGTCCAAAATGACCATGAGACCCTGAACTGAACGGCCGTTCACTGTTTAACAAAAAGAAATCCATTTAATGTTTTCTGCACCACTGACTGCCATCATCACGCCAGCTGATTGTATTTCACTCTAAAAGAGAAGATGGCTGACCGGTTCTCCTGCAGGCTGGTACTGGCGGCTGTAGAGCTCTTGGCAGTTGTTAAAGATGTAGTCGTACGTTGAGTTGAGGCAAGCTTTCACACAGTCCCGCACCACCTGGCTGGCTCTCGGAGGGCTCTGCAGTTCCTGAACCTGTCCACCGGAGGGCGAGAATGAGTGAGAGGAGACTGACAGCTCTGAATCGTTCACCATTTAGCAATCCTTGTATTCCGGCATTGTTCTAATACACATCCTCTCCAATCAGAAGCTCTACTGTTGTGAAACGAAACTTACACAAGACTGACGGGAATTTTGTCCTAAAACCTGAATGAAAAATAATGGCACCCTGTGAACATCTCACAGACCATACCTTCATCCTGAAGAAAGTGATACTGGTGAGCAGATCCACAGTGGACTTCAGGTCCTGCAGGCGCTCCTTGCTGCTAGCAGGGAAGTTATTCTGCAGCAGGATACACAACACAATTACAGCATTACAACAGAGATCTTAGAACGGCATCAGATCAGTTGGGAGCGAGACTTACGCGGTACATGGACAGATCGATGCGTAAGGAATTGTGCAGCTGGTCCAAGAGCTTGACGAACCTTTCTTTCTGTAGGAAGAAAAAGTATAACAGTCAGTGGAATGAGGTAGGAAACAAAAGATTTAAGGAGATTTGCTTTAAAGGTGTAATGAGTAAATTTTGTTTTCTAATTTCGTTATTAAATCTACTTCCTGTCATTATATCCAGCTTCTTTACACACTGTCTCTTTTAAGTATAAACAAACATTTGTGTGTGTGTGTGTGTGTGTGTGTGTGTGTGTGTGTGTGTGTGTGTGTGTGTGTGTATAAAGGCTACATTAAAGGAGTTGTCTAACACTTCCCAGAATCCAGTGCGTTATTTTTGTGTTGAAAGCATGTGGCCGCTATCTACTGGCTTTCTGGGCAGCAAAATGTTCACAAATTCACTATTGGTGATCCCATTGGAACCCATCAGGACCTTTTTCCTTGATTAACGTGTCATAAGCGGAAGCTTTGAACAAAATACGCCTCATCTTTTCTTCGTGGCCGCCTGCAATGCAGCTGATAACCATACAATAACCATACAAAAACAGAATGGATCAATCAAAAAAAATTGTTAATATGGATCACTTGACAAAATATCTTTAATATCAGGTTGCAATGTAAGCTCTATGGTCAAGGATGTCGCTGGACTGCGGCGGATTGTTCCGAAAATGGCGACTAGCTAGACAAGTTAGACAAAGAACAGAAACAAATTTAGCGATCATCTCCGTTCCTTCTCGTCCGACATATCTCGCACGGAGATGTGCATCTAAAATATTTACATGAACATTTAGACAAAAACAGGCGAGGCAAAACAAAAATGAACTACAATGAACCTATAGCTGAATTTCTAATTAACTAATTAGCCTGTAAAACCTTTAGTGGCGGTGCTTTGAGTATGTTTGTGTGTGTGTGTGTGTGTGTGAGATCTGTACCCCAAAGTTGGAGGCGGAGAAGCGGTCAGAGGCGGAGACGTTGGTGGAGGCAGTGGTGTGAGCGTAGAAGGCATTAATGTTGGCCAGCAGAGTGCTCATCACAGCAGGGACACCGGGACACATGTACTTAGACGAGAGACACGCAAAGTGCCTAGAGAAATCCAAACACATTATGGAAGTTTTTAAATTTTAAAATCTATTTTAAAATCTTAGACATGACACAACATGGCTAAGCAGTAAGGGTTAAAAGAGTACAAGCAGGAAAAACCCCGCTATGATGCGTACGTCATGGCCTGGTAGATGGACTCGATCCCGTAACGCATTGCAAACTCGTCCACTATTTCCTGCGCCACGTCATCAAAATAGACCTTCCAGGCATCATCGCCACGTGTGTCCGGGATCTTCACCGCCCCCTGACCGAGCACGTCCGTGGTGTGGTGGAACAGGTTCTGAGACAAAATGTACATGAGACATGTTAGTAAAAAATGTATTGGTATTTACACACTTCTGAGGTAGAGTCGGTCCTGTTCGGAACGTAGCTGCCCTATTCGAAGCACCTTGTGTCGCGAGTATCCTTAGAACTTCAGCGGCACAAAGCCGTGTCAAGTATTCAACACTGGCGAATCGCTGTCGTAAGAAAAAAACAACTGTTTGTATGGAAGTTCTGCTGGTGTGTGTTAATGGTCCAGGCCTCAGACGTCACTGGGCTTTGTTTGTTGTTGTCGTGATGTAGAACTACGGCTATTATCAATTTTAAAAAGTGTAAATATTACCATTACTGGGACTTTAAAAATTGGGCCACAAAAACGTAGAACTCAAATGGGAAAAAATAGCTATCCCATAATGACTAGACAGGACACATGTCTTTTACTTCCGGAACAATTAGAAGCCATATTGGATAGCTGATTCTCATCATAGATACCCCAATGAAATGGGACATTACGACAGGTCAGGATAATGGAAAAAGTGATTGTAAGTAGATTAAACAGAACAAAAAACCAAAAGAGGTGAAGATCCACAATGGATACTTTAGTCGTTTTTGTGACTGAAGCTAAAAAGGCTTTACTGATAAAAGAAAGTTTAGTAGCAATCCTCGATTCGGTGGGAACGAGAAAGCCTTTGGAGCGAAGCTCAATTAATCAAATCAAATAATAATGGGATTGGAGGAAAGGTTTATAATTAGGTATTCTATGTGAGCATAAGTTTCAAATGAAAGTTGGGAGTTTTATGTCAGAAGACTTTGATATAATTAATGGCACCCCTCAGGGCAGCATAGTCAGCCTAGTCAATTCAATGTAATGATGACTCTAAATCAATGTCTTCAATAAAGTTAGTAAAGATATCAGGATGGCGCTATATACAGATTATGGAGCCTTGTGGATAAGCGGTCGAAACTTAGAGTTGGTGTCCAAGAGAATACAAAGTGTTATTGATGTGGTAGAAAAGTGGTCCTTTGACTGGGGATTGAAGATTTCAGTGGCCAAAACAAATTATATGGTCGTGACAAAGAAAAAAGTAAAGGACCTCAGACTATTATATGGCCAACGGTTAAAAATAGTAACTACATTTAAGTACTTGGGTATATAGTTTGAATAAATAAATATGAGCTTTCCATGTTAAATTAAGTCGAAATTAAATGTAAAAAGGCTCTTAACTTCATGCGATCAGTAGTGGGGGATGATTGGGGGGCTAGTCGGGAGTCACTGTCACTGGTTTATCACTCTTTAATTAGATCTAGTATTGATTATAGATGCACGATATACAGATATACAGCGAAGACATCATTAATGAAACTGGAGGCTATCCAAGCTAAAGCATTGAGAATATGTGCAGGAGTAATTCAGTCCTCAAAAAATAGTTGCATTAGGAGTGGAATTAGGGGAAATGCCAGTAGAAAAGCTGTCTATAGCACAATAGATAAATGCTCAATGCTCAGCTGATCAATGCTCACTGTGTTTTTGAAGACTGCTGGGAATATTATAAGGAATGCAATAGCCTTGGTTGGATGTGTAAAAAATGTAACCGTGCCCTCGGTTTTGGAAATGTAAAGTTTTGTCCTAACTTCCTTTCTGGAAAGTTGATAAGCCAATAACAGATCTTAGATTATTAGAAGACAGACATGGCAAAGAAATGTTGGATCCTGACCTGTCTAACTATATAACTGAGGAGTCTTACGCATTCGAAAGATGGATCCAAGGAGCCAAGTAGTGGGCATATGGGAATAGGCATATTTATTCCTAAATACAAGTCCAAAAGGAGTTTGAGAATCTCAAATAATCGATCAGTTTGCACTGCTGAGTTAGCATGTGTGGCCATGGGGCCAGAGTGAATGGAACAGGATAAATCCAAAAAGATAGTAACACTATCTGACACTTCAGAAATGCTTTCAGTGAGAATTCACGGTGATTTATAATTAAACAATATTTTGGTCGTGCTATTTTCTGTTTATATGAATATTATTAGTAAACAAATCGACTCTGATCCATCTCCTAAAAAAACAGCATAAACCAGGGAATACTGTAGGTGGCAGTAAAGCCTTTGTGGTGGTGAAGGTGAAGGTGAAGGTGAAGGAGAAGGAGGAGGAGGAGGAGGAGGACACGGCCCCGCCGCCCCTGACGTTCAGGCCGCTGAGGACGCTTGGTGTGCAGGTGGACACCACGGTGGAGCGCTCCTGTCTCAGCCTCTTTCAGCTGTTTTTCTCTCCAGCAGTGGTCAAAGAACTGTGCATGAGCACCAACAAGTATGCCGTACAAAGCACGTCTAACAAAAGGTATACGTGGCAAGATGTCGATGTAGAAGTGTTCTACAAGTTTTTGGGCCTGGTGTTGTACATGTCGCTGGTGAAGCCGCCAAACGTTAAAGACTACTGGAAGTGGGACGACATCGTGCATGTGCCTTTTCCTGCAAGCATCATGACCCAGGCCCGTTTCCTGTCACTGACATGGAACCTGCACGTAAGTGATCCGGAGAAGGACCAGGAGAATGAGGGGAAGAAGGGCACACCTGACTATGATGAACTGTTCTGCATCCAGCCACTCCTAGATAATATATGTGTGGCCTGCAAAACCTCTTACCACCCGAGGAGGGAGCTGGTGATAGACGAGAGGATGGTCGCGACGAAGGCTAAGACAGGCTTCATACTGTGCATGAGAAACAAACCAACAAAACGGGGGGTAAAACTCTTCGTGTTGGCAGATCAAGCAACGAGTACACGGTCAACTTCGACGTGCGTGTTGGAAAGTTGGGCGGCCAAAGTGCTCAGGAGGTGTCGCATGATGTTGTGATGAATTTGGTGCAGCCTGATTTTCTGCGTAGCGGATACCACATTTATATGGACAACGTTTATACCAGCTCCAGGTTGTTTACTGACCTGGCAGCCCTGAAGTTCGGCGCCTGTGGCACATATAGCGAGTGCCAGAAAGGCTGTCCTCCTAGTCAGGGCGTCATGAACGAGTCTGCACGTGGCACAGTGCGGTGGATCAGAGAGGGTTACAATCTCTTTGTAAAGTGGATGGACACACAGGAGGTGTCGGTGTGCTCCACCGTTCACTCCGCCCATGCTGGCAACACGGTGAAAAGGACGATACGGGATGGGGATGGAAAGCTCAGAGAGATCGACATTCCTTGCCCTATTCCAGTCTTGGAATACAATAAGTACATGGGTGGAGTCGATCGGTCCAATCGACTCGACCGGTACTGTTCGGCACACAGGATGGCAAGCCGTTGGTACCGCGCCCTGTTCCTCCAATTCCTCGACATTGCATGCACAAACGCACACGTAATACATATGGAGCTCGGCGCCATCAGCAATCGGCGGAAGATCTCCCACAAGGACCCCACAAGGTGGAGCTGGTGAGTCAGCTGTGTGGTTTGGAAAAAACAGGAATTCCTCTCAAGAAGCAGTCAGAACATCTTCCTGTTCCATGCGCCCAGGAATTCAACAGCTCCAGAAGGGCCTCGGTGGGGCGCAGACGGTGCAAGAACTGCTCCAGTAAAGTGCTGCACAACAGCACTCTCTGGAAGTGTCAGGCGTGCGACACTCCGCTTTGTCTGCAACTGGACAGAAACTGTTTTATGGCGTTCCATGGCCTCCAGAGCTGAAATACGTAAAATCCACCTACCTACCTTTTTATTGGAAGAACTGTTTTTAGTTCTTGTTTGTATGAAAACGTTTACTTCTCTTAGAATGACTGTTTACAATTTCGAGCTGTGAAAAAGGTTTGAGCTGTGTGTTTGACGGCAATTTCATAAAAAAAAAACAAAATAAAAAAAAAAAAAAAAAAAAAAGGAAAGTCTTAGATTTTAAATACTGTTATATTTGCTCGGTTATGTTTGTATAGTTGGTCAAAATGAGAAAAAACAAAAATGACACTGTATTGCAGATTCCTGAAGCCTTTATTAGTTATAACACAGTAATGCAAAAAAAAAGACCAAATACACTGTACGTTCTAAGGGACTCCAACCTCCAAGGCATGAACGATGCCAGTGTGAGTTGAAAAATTGTGACCTGCGCTATAATTTTCTGCTTCAGACAAATATCAAAATGAAGCAAAAAACAAAAGCAAATAAACAACAGCTTCAGGGACTTCTGCTGCTTTGCACAAGTCAGATAAATCACCTGCCTGTGTAGGTTTTCACTGATCCCATCGAAGTTTTCTCCAGGTTCTCTGTTATAGTCACAATATTACAAAATGTTCTGTTTTTTTTTTTTTTTTTGTTCTGCGAGCAGAAACAGATCCCAAAGAATCCACTCTCTTTAGCACATCGGCTAGCTGGCTCACCTTGGTTTGTGTGTTTGTTCCTGTTAAAGGTTCTTGGTGTCCCTTCTTCCTTTCCATCTTCATCTGACGGGTTTACGTATTTCAAGTCTGAAGTTATATTTCTTAAAAGTATCGTTTGCCATGACTGTCGTTGATGTCGCGAACACCATCATAGCAACTGTTTAGAATTGGGAAGTGAAATTTTACGAAGATGAGCGAAATCACAAACCTCCCTGTGCTTTCATCACCAAATATCCGTACTCTTGGATCGCTGCAGATTAGTGAACCGGAACTAACCGTTATATCATTTTCCATAACAGCGGCTCTGACTGTTTACAGCCGCGATAAGGCAAGTCGTTGCAGGAGCGAACTTCTCTCACGGATGCTCCGCAACATGAAATTTACCTATAAAATGTTAAAAAGTATGAAGTGTTGTTTATTAAGACATAAACAATGGTAAGTGTTGATAAATTGCTGTTGTGCAGGAGGCGTAGAACACTTTGGGACGTCATGTGTAATGATGGTAACCGTAATTCCTCTTGGTGCCGATTCATTTCCTATAATAGCACGCCCTGCCGTGTTTTATTCCTTACACAATAACAGGATTTCCTCTTTCCAGTCACTTTTCATATAATTTGCTTAAGTAAACACTGCACTGTGTAGGTTCGGGACACTTTACCTCGTGTAGACAGGTGTACTGTACGTGGTATGGAGCCACTTTCTCTTCTCCTTTAATTTCCACACTGATCTGAAGACGGATAGCGCCAGACACCGCTGACTTATCAGTCCTTTTCTCTGAGAAAGGACAGAGAGAGAGAGAGAGAGAGAGAGTAAATGACATTCAGTTGGCTCAACTCCAAAATGATGCTAAACTAAATCAATGTAATGAGTCAGTGGGATAAAAACTGCTGCTCCACTTATTTTACATAAAAAGCTATGTAGGAAGAACAGCACTGAGAACGTTGTGGCCTTTTTCCAGAAATGTGGGATTCGTCTGAGCCGTTTCTTCCCCTGACAAGCAAATTAATAAGGGGTAATTTATACACGACGACTGATCGGTCGATTTCCGACGCGAGTCGGTACATAATAATCAAGTAAGATCACTCCGCTCGGAAAGTGTGGGAGTGGGAGAGGGAGTGAGTGTGTGCGCGCGTGTGCGTAAGACACTGAATTACTACTATTGCCTGTAATTGCTAGAACCAATGTGAAGGCCAAAGCTCCAGAAAAGGGCAATTAGAGAAACAACACAAAGACAATGAGAAGCTCAGGACATGAAATACACACAGAGGATAATCAAGATTAAGGTAAAAAATGAGCCATAAGTTGTGGGAAAAAAAGTACAAGTGTTATTCCGACTCAATATCCGATTATTTCGACTCGCTATTTATTTTATACTATTTTGTCTTTGATGATGAGCTTTTATGAATTCCTAAATAAAATCATATATAATTATATAATATAGCATATATAATAATTTGTGCATAACTAAAAATTTTCAAATAATTGACTCTGTCAAATTTTTAAATGGCATAAAATCTGGAGTAGTTATTAAGTAGGTACGTAACGATATATCGCGCATAGTTCAATCGCGATACGACGTTATGACAATTCGAACTGATGGAAGTAAAAATGAACTGTGATTCATCTCTTAGATTTTCTAGCTATAATTGTCTTATTTAGACAGCAGAGGGCGCAATAACGTCCGGTAGCGGGAATACACTCGATGTCACTGACGGCGGAAATAACACGGCTCTTATGCAGAAATCTAAAATGGGAAAGAGCTTTTGTGCTCATTTCCAAACAGATTCAGCAAGAAATCAGAGCTCTCTTTTTACAGACTGATGAATGCTGAAGAAGAGGGAAGCAACTGGAGGAAATCATTTATCATGTGTAAGCGTTTCTCATTTTCAAGAAAAAAGCTTATTATTATTTTTTTCTATCCATTTTTAATAAAAGGAATATTTTTGTTATATTTTACTCCAGCCTTTACAAAATAATTTTTTGTTGGTTATTAACAAAATGAAACAAAGTATACATTTTTTTATTTAACAAAAGGAATATTTAAGTTGATAAAGAATAGGAAAATAAATGTTGCATTTTTTGGTAATAAAAAAGGAGAGCAGAGAGATTTGAGTAATAAAGCTGTGACTCTCACCCCTAACCCCGCGTCTCCTCCTGGTTATTTATTCACACGATTTGTTTAACAGTCCGCAGCTCCTGAATGCACCTGGCTGTACTTTATGTCACAGGTTTATAAGATCACGTTTCTATAGTAACAACTTGCACAAAATACACTCGAGTGCTGGGAACTTTCAGAATTTTTGGCGTAGGCCAAACAAAACACTTTTTAAACCTTTTCTTTACAGTGTGCGCCAGTAATTATGGACCTTTGGTTCTAGTGGTTCTCACAACTAAATATAATAAATAATATTATATAAATAATAATGAAGTGCACGTCTGCCTCATGCTCGTCCATCATCCAGGCTGCACTCTGCACGGAACGGATTTGCACAAAAGGCTCCGGATGCTTAAAATAGATGCAGCATAATGTCATCTGAGGAGACACCGTAGAGCCGAGAGAGACCCGGCGGGCCTTCACTCATCCCCACACACGCCAATTCAGCTTTCAATAATTCCCTAACTCACATGAGCTCATGGGACAACACCCAAACAAGATACATTGTGTGTGCACATTCATATCTGATCTAATAATTACTAATAAATAAATAAATAAATAAACAAGACCAGGTAAGTCTAGTTTCGGCAGACTGTCAGCGACTGTACAGAATTTCCCAGACACTCGTGCTGTTTCTGGAATCTGTCACAGCATGCTCGAATTTAATTGGTCTTTTGGAACACTGGTAATGAGTAAATTCTAGCAAGCAACGAGGAAAAAAAAAATCATGACAAAAGCCCTCTGTCTGTCTGTCGGTTTATATCCCTGTATGTATTTGAGTGTCTTTCTCCATCTGAGTGTCTGTCTCCGTGTGGTTTTTTTTGTGTCTGTGTCTATATGTGTGTGTCAAAGTGTCAATCAAATGAGTATTTTCTAGCCCCCTGGAAAATTGTTCTTACAGGCAAAAAAAAAAAATCTCTCTCACACGCACACACACTTACCCAGGTTGTACCAGACGTCCATCTCTCCGCTGAGTGTTCGCACCTCGATGATGCTCTGTCCCAGGAAATCATCAGACTCCCTCTTCAGCCTCTGCTTCACGCGGGACTTGATGTCATCGTCTTCATCCCACACGCGCACCTTAATGCGGTCAGACGAGTTGTGGCACTCACTTGGGGGGGGCACACATGAGAAAACAACACCACTGAGTACGAAAGTTCACACACCCTTACTCCGACATCATGGAGCTAACAAATGGGAACAGGAAGCGCGCTCACAAGTGAAATTTCTCCTCCCAAACCGGGTTCAAGTTGCCGTAGATGGTCTTGGTGCGCTTCTTCGTCTTTCCCACTTGGACCGTCACGTAAGGGTCGCTGGAGCCCGTCTTATCTTTGGCCTGCAGGCCCTGTGCACACATCACTACACAACACACACACATTCAGGTATACTGGTTCCTAATCCCCTGCGCTAACTTGTACACATAAGCACATACGTGTTAGTTTCTCCAAAGCTTTCCTTTAAACAGATTTGGAAGCTGCTTCAGTTCAGAAGAATGAGATGTGAAAGGACTCATACCGGTAATGGTGATCTTAGCTGACCATTTGGAGGTCCCGTCTAGAACGCTCTGTTTGATGGTCTTCATCTGCTGTCCGTGGACCGTTTTGCTGATCATGAACACATCCTTGATGAGCTCGAAGATCTCGGGTTTGTTCCTCTCCCTGATCTTCATGCGGTCCTTCATGGCCATGATGATGTTCTGCGTGCGATCTTCAGCACCATGCTTTGAACTTTTTTCTGCCGCTCCTGCAGTTAACGAGACAGAACTAAGAACACAAACGTGTAAAAATACGGAACATGGTACTGCCTTTAAAGGAAAACTCCACTCCACCGTTTTGTGGGTAACGTAGGAAACCACGGTCAGTGAAAGTGGGTTAAGCTAAAAAGGGTCGTTTCATTTCATTACAAGGTAAATCTTGGATGCTGATTAATTATAAAGATTAATATGCAGCGTTTTATGGTGGATTGTTCCCTTTGAGGTTGTTTGGTTCAAACACAAGGGCATGTCAGTGATGCAGCCACGCCAGAAAGAGCACAAAGATAACCACATCATTAGAATTTATCAAATAAATTTTCAAACTGGATTTCGACCCCGTTGCAGCCATCACCACCCAGAGCTATAATTAGAAGCAGCATCAATTTCCAAAACAGCAGCCTTATCAATCCTGCAAGTCTCCAAATACATTCAGAGTAATAATCAGGTGCCTGCTTTTGCACGTCCCTTTAAATCATTCCTGGAGCAGCTAATGGAGCCGTCGTCTGCAGTGTGACGTTTCAGTAGGACTGCGTTTGGATAAATCATTTGTACAGCCACGATGTTATTGTGTTACTCTGTTTACTACTTGTGGTTTTGCTCAGCAGGTGGATTCGTAGGAAAAAAAACAAACAAAAAAAAAAAAACAACTACATGTCTAGCTAAGAGGTCGATTTCATGCTTGAACTTTTTCCACCCTTTGCCGTGAGAGTTTGGTAAAGTGTGAAATGATTTTAAACCCATTAAATCCAGAAAACTGAGCTCTAGTCGTCTGGAATATTGTGATCTGGGGTTCGCTTTAACCTGTGATGAACTGTGGTGAAGTCTGCATCAGGTGTTTATCAAAATCAAATTTGTTACAAATCATAATCTGGCATCATGTGTACTTTCACTGAAACCAGCAGTCTCTACAGAAACCTCCAACTACTCTTTTTCAGAAACCTTTATAGTATCAGGTTGGACATGACTGCTGATTTCAGACAGTCGGTCCATACTCACGCTGCAGGCAGTCGGCGTTGAGGAGCTCCTGACACTTCTCGTGACATTTGACCCCACACTCGGTGCATCTCATACCCTGGCGTGCTATACCCCACAGCAGCCCTTCACATTCGTAGCAGTATGTCGGAGTTGTCGCCGTCCAAATCTCAAAGTTATGTGGCGTAGTGCAGGAGATGGGGTAGATCAGAGCCTGCAGCGTTTTCTTATACACATGGTTCTTCTACAGGGGAGAGGTAAGAACTTCTTAACATCCTTTTATATAAGGATATATCATTTATTCATATGATTTACATGATTCATATCAAAATAATCAATAACAGCATGTCCCAAAAGCAATATTAATTCATTTTTAACCCACAAACACAACCATATTTTGTACACACCGACAATTTTCATGGGTCATAATGGATATATTTGCAAATTTGATATTATATATTTCTTTTGTGGGGGAAAAACCCTTGTTTTAATACAACGGTTTGATACATCAGCACAAACGCAGCCCTGGTGGAAAGATCTCACAAAATATATCCTTAGCATCTTACTCACCAGCTCCTCGTCTTTAATAGAGGCTCGGGAAGCCATGGCAGACGCAATGCCTGCTTTTCTGGCCTGGACCAGCGCCTGTTTCATGGAGAATGAAAATCATATTCCAACGTACTCAGATAATTCTTCAGGGCAAAAGAAAAATCAAGATGATAACTAAGTGCAATTAAGAAAAAAATAAAACCCATAGCGGAAGAAAGAGATGCCAAATGCATCCTATAAACAGCATTGGTGCTCGATGGAGCTCTGAACACAGAGTCACAGATAGAGGAAAAAAAAAAAAAAACAACAGCAAGAACTGGGTATGCTGGGAAATAAATAAATCAAACAAGGTTCTAAAGAGTTAAAATGTGGAGGGTTAAGGAAGGAACCTGATGATCACTGGTAAACTGCTAAAGTAGGACTCATCCACACTCCAACAGGATGTAGAATCATATTAGGTGTGTCTAAAAGTGGGCTACATGGCTATACATGTAAAACATTGTAAAGTCTCACGACTGGCTGATGGAGGAACAGTGACTCTTTTGTTTTAGTGTGCAAATACATGAAAACAAACATCACACGGACATTTTTCCATGGACAAACAGGTATACCTCATTTGCATGGCAGATATTTCATCATGCCTGAATATGAGGAAGCAAACATTCATTCAAGTTCAACATGACGAGGGATTGAAGAGGTACAGTAGAGGAGAGAATCATAAATAATAGTATTTGCACATTACCGGAATGGAGAAATACTGATTTGCTAAATCAGTACCATCCATTCCTGCTGAACATGAACAACAGTTAGAGAGGATTTGTCTGCAAAAAAAAAAAGTGGGGTCTCTCTTTAAACTTACCATAGCCTGGATACAATGGGTGAATGCATTCAAGAGAGGTAGAGGTTTATTTCAAAGAAAATTAAATTGACTTTACACCAACACGTCTACCACATTTATGAGCCACTACAATGGCTCAAACTCTCTAAAACATCTGGTCAATATGCAAAAATGAAGAAACAGACCAACAAGTTTAATAAATTTTAAAATAGTGACTCTAATTGAAGCAATAACGTAAAGCAAGCAAGAACTAATTACCAGCTAGCGATTCTTCATCAAAAGCAAGCATAAAATCATTACTTCCAATAATTAGTTCATGAAATCTTAATTAGATATCATGAAGTCATTAAAGTTTTTTTTGTTTTTTTAAATAGAGGGGAAAAATAGCAATCAAATTCAGTTAGGTTAACTAAAGGGGCTGGCTCATGCTTCCCAGAATCCTCTTTGCCACGTAGTGAGTTACCATTTCCTATGCCTTCGGTATTCCAAAACCAATCCAATTCCATCCCAAGAAATAGATCTTAAATTGTAAAGTGAAATTGAAGATATTTTGTCAAAGTATCTATATTTTAAATTCTTGTGACTGAATCATTTTGTTTTTATATGGTTATGCCATTGTAATGGACCAGAACTGGCCTCGGACGTCTCGCTGATGGGAAGAAAAGATAATGCATCTTTTGTTCAAAGCTTCTACATATGACACGTAGTTGAAGAAATAGTTTGAGATGGACCTTGAAGTGATCACTATCGGTGAATTTGCAGAGGTTTTGCTGCACAGAAAGTTAACAGTAGCGGTCATGCTAGTGGTCAAAACAAACAACAACTTGGATTCAGGGAAGGGTGAGCCGGCCCCTTTAAGGTTAAGTTAATGGACACTAGCAATGTCTAAAACAAAGCAAAAAGGTTCTATTACATCAGGGGTTTTTTTCTATTATGTATTCTATTATTTCTATAATTATATAGGTGAGGACCTACCACATCGCTAACAAGAGGGACTGGTTTCCTCTTCCGCAAGTCTGGCATGCTGTCAATCCCAAAGAGGCCACTCCCACTTCTGTGGACAAGATGACAGGATGTCACAAGAAGATCCATAAGAGTTTCAAACACATACATATAGACAAAATACTCAAATTTTTGTAGAAAACACAAGATAGGTCATGTCTCAAAATATGCCCCTAGTGCGAGTCATTGCTATGTTTTTTTTAAATAAACACCCACTGTCCACATTCATGTGACATTAAAATTTTTTTTTAATTTTTTTAATTAAAAAAATTTTTTTATTTAAAATTAAATTAAAATTTAATTTAAATTTAATTTAAATTTAATTTAATTTAATTTAATTAAAATTGCAGGGGGGGGGGTATGAAGAACTCACCCTGCTTTGACCCAGTCTTGTCTGGAAATGGCTTCATTCTCCTGGCCCTATTTAATTCAGAGAAACAATTCTGGTTGATAAAAAGTCTCTAAAAAGTCTTTTGACAGGAGACTTTCTAAAGAAACCAAAAAACCTACATAATAAAGACTAATATAAATGATGAATGCATGATTGGTTAAGTTTCACCACTTTCATTTAGTAATCAAAAGTTAGTAAAAACAAAGACAATTGTTCTGTCTTTGTTTATGCCGAGGATGTGCAGTGACAAAAACCTTACATTTTATTAAAACAACACTCAGGCAGTACTGTTAAACAATAAACATGGTGACAAAAACAGGCACAAGTCACTGAGTTTGAGGACAATATTCTGCAATTCGTCACATGCATCGCTAGAGAGAGCATGCTCTTAGTTAGGAGTTATTCGTTTTATTTATTCAAACAGAGATGGAAATATGTGAATGCAATTTAAGTAAAATAAAATTTTGACCAAAATGTTTTAAAGTGACCTGATTAATCTGTCTGCTTTCCTCTGCAAAAACAGATCAAGACAAAACAGCTATGGTAAGTTTACTGTAAAAGATTAAAAATTTTAAAGACAGACAGATTTACATGTACTTTATACCTGGAATGAATTCTTCCTGTGAAAAAATTTGGTTTGACAACCTATGTCTTTGTCTTTGCTCCTTGAGAACACGCTGGATATTGGCAAGGCGTTTTTGATGGTGAGGGTCTACCTGATCAGGAGTATCATTGCCTGAGTTTACCTTAGACTCTACATGATCAAACTCAGCCTCTGCTTCAACAACTGTCCCCAGAGATCCTGGCTCAGCTTCACAGACAAACTGGGTTATTTCTTTATGACCTGTCTCCCCATGACATCTCTTTACTGGCACCATCTCGGTGATACATTCAAGAGCACCAGCCTCATGCAAAACCTCTTGACCTGATGGAGGCTCATCTTCACTGGATGAATGGTCCATTGAGTAATCTTCAGTTTGATTACAAGGAGGAGACACTGTACCAGAGGTTGATTCCTGAGGATCATAGGTCTGGGAGTCATTTGTTTGATCCATTTGTAGTTGTAGGTCACCAAGGTCAAATTCTTCTTGAAATCTTCTGCCATCATTTCTCTTGTGAGGTGACAAACTTTGATCCAAGGTCTCGCTGCTAGATAGTATTACCTGATCTAAATCAGATCCCTCGATAGTCGAGTCATCCTCCACAAGTTCATTTGAATGTCGTTCAAGAAAGTCAGAATTATTCTCATCAGATCCATCAAGGCTCTTCATAGCTCCATGAATAGCAGACTGAAAGGTCAGTACGGCTTTGTTCATCTTTACTACATCAATCCCAACATTGCTCTGTGGGAAGATCTCCATATTCTCGGAGTCCTCTGGATCAAGCTGCTCTTCAGACATGCTTGGGTAAACTTTCTTATACCAGTCTCTCTTTGTGCTATTTCCAGAATACACATCTAAATTCAGGCAATTTTCACAAGAAGAGTGCAAATCTTGGCAGACATCATCATAATCTGTCAGCACCATAGTGGAACAACTAATGCTTCTGGATGGACCACTGCACAGGTCATCGACATATGCATCCATGGTGTGGTAACCTGAACTACGGGAATATGGGCAATTCAGTGTGCAATCACATTCAATATCATGGCCTGCATGTCTCATGGGATGTCTCCGGTCTGCAGCACTGGACAAACTGGATAATGAGCTGTACTGGTGTCCAAACAGTAAAGAAAGGTGCTCGGAGCTGCTTCGAGAAGAATGACCTGGAGTACTGCTAGTTGCTCCACCATTATATCTACACCAAATATTACGTTTTCTGTGATCTTCTAAATCAACACTATTCTGGCAAGAGCAGCAATCCTCCTCACTCCATCCTCCTTCTCCACTTTCACTTAAACTCATGCCTGAGGTATTCCAGCCACCCCTTTGTAGATCTGCCTCCATGGAATGGTAACTGTCATCATGCTCCGTACTCTTAAAGCTATGACCAGACAAAGAACTAGAACTTGGAAAATCCTGGCCATGATTGGAGTAATTGGAAGGGCATACTCTGCAGGATGACTCATCAGAGTTGTCCGAAATATTAGCATGATGCGCTCTGGACTTTCTTGGTGCATCACAGCAAGGAGTTTCATTCTTTTCAGGCCTCTTTAACAACGAATGTCTTGGGGTAGTTGCATCATTCTGACTGCTCCTGTGATGAACCATTAGCCTTTGAGGTGAGGGCTGATTAGTATTGCTCGCAGAATAGAGTCCCTCGATTTCCATCAGCACAGAATCCACATAGAAGGACACCTCGTCAACCGAGCCGCTCACTGAGTTCAGGTACTGCCTCAAGTCTGAGATCTCCTCCTGGATTTTATTAATTCCCTGAAGCTCTTTTAAAATATGCTCTACTATAGTGCTGGAACGTCCTTCATTGCTTCTTCCTCCATCTTCTGCCTCTTCTTTCTGAGGTGTTTGTGGTTTTTCCATGTTATCTTTTTTGTCAATAAAATCTGTGTTAACTAAGACTTTATGGTCTGAGGCAGGGCTGTTAGTTGGCACCGAGTATGAGATCTTGATGGTATTTTCACTTTTTAACTCAACCTCCCCCATCAGGTGTTTATGGTCTGCTTTAGTAGGACTTTTATTTAAGGTGATACCAGACTCATAGTTAGAAGGTTCCCGGCTTATTCCATAGATGAACATGTCTTCCTCCACTTCGACAGAGGTATGCTGAGGTTTATAACTGTCAAGCTCAGCTGGACCCTGAAGGACTTTCTGAATCTTCTTGCATAGGCCATATCGGACCTTGAGGCTCTGGGCTCTCTTCTTGCCCAGTTCTTTTCTTTTGGACTGGAAGATGCCAGTTTCATTTGTCTCATCCCGTTCATCACTATGACTTCGAGGTAACATTCTGCAGCATCAGATGTTCAAGTGTTGACCAACTTGGGCTTAAGAGTTCCCTACATGTTGATCGGCCTAAAGGCACTTGAGAATGGTCACCTGTAGTGCATGAAAAAAAAAAATCCTTGTTCATTTCCATAAACTCCAAGTTATCATAATGCTAACATATTTGGCAATGTAAATCAAACAGTAATTCAGTAGAAAAGTGGACATGTACCTTTCTCAATCAAACTGCTGCATATGATAAAACCATTTTTGAACCAAAGCAACAGTTGTGCCAATATCAATGGCATATTGAACACGAATACACAAAAACAGCTCATTTACTGAACCAATTGTGCTTTAAAACATTGGATTTTCTTTGACAGCATTTTTCTGAGTTGTTTCTGAATGTGTAGGCTTTGAAATTCATTTAGAATAGCTTGATATTTCGGCCTGCAAGTCCCACACTGTGAGTTACAGCAGTCCAGCTGTAGGCACCACCGTCATTTAGAGCCCTGCTGAGTCTAATGGCTGCTTTACCATTTCCCCAGTCTGACAGGTTGACACCACATTTAGCTGGTCTTTTTTCAGCAGAATAAGTGCAGGGACTGTTTTCCCCCCTTTATATACTGAAATCATTACTATTAATGAGGGAAAATCTAAAGTTTCAAACATCTTGAAAGTGTAGTCGATATTACAATAATAATTTAAAAAAAATTTAATCGAGGCTACACTGTCTGGTTGATACAAATGAATCAGGTTCAATGAGTCGTCAATCAACATTCGAAACAAGAAACAGCAATCTATTTCACCATAATATCCTCTAATAATATGCACAACTAATGGCTAATGCACAATGAGATGGTCATTGAAATTCATACAAAGTCCTGCTATGCTCCTAAATGCACCAAGTAGCTGACATGATTGTAACTGAGACTCCAGTAATATGTGTTTTCTGTGGTGGCACTCAAGGATAAGCTTTGGCTTGCTGCCCAGAGAATGGGACATTTCAGATTATTCTTTCAGACAGCCCTTAGTCAATACCTATTTTAGAAACAGTATTGACTAAAATTTCTCATTTTGTAGTGACCAAGATATCTTCATAATGGTAATACTATGCATTATAAAATAAAATCAATAATAAATACAGTATATGAAGTGCTATTAAAAATGATCACAATCTTCATCTACACCTGAAATTAACTTTCTGCATATAATTTAATACAATTTCAAATACCTGACCATATAACCCAATGTTAATGAAAATCGGCACTCATGAACACATCCCTGATTTCCACTTACACCTGAAATTTAACCTCTGCCCAATACCATCATGGACTGGATGTGTGACTGCATGATGAGAAAAACAAAATGAAAATGGATCACTGAATTTTAAATGAAGTCTTCTAGATCCATGAGCTAATCACTGGTATAGATTTAAAAAGCTCCAAGATACAGATCTGGAAGAGAAGGTCTGATAATCAATTTATTTTACATTTCACAGGTATGTCCCATCTTCACCTGATATTCAGACTCCAGAGTGAGAAACATTTCTACATAACTACAACACAAGTCCATTTTTATGGTTTAACTTTTTGGAGTGGAGAAGGCTTTAGATCAGAAGCATAAACGACAACAACAAAATAATCCTAAAAAAAGGTCCTAAAATAATCATTTTATTGCAAAGATCCAATAAGCAACACAAATGACAGAATGGCAACAACTCTACATTTTAATGCTTGACCATTAATGATTAATTTCACACCTGTAATTGACTCATCAATTAGAAGTGGTAATATTTCATCCATAGTGGTTCTTAATTTTACCACTTTTGACTGGAAGAGTTTACTCTGAACAGATGAGATACAGTGGTTTTGGAATTAAACTGGAAAGAATAGACTACTATCATACTAATAGGTTCCTTCTCCATACAATCAGCATTCTGTTTTTGACATTAATTTTTTTTCTTCAATCACTGACATCACAAACAGAAGGCTGAATTAAAAGAAAATCTATGTATGTCCATAAAAATTCTTCCCTTTCTAACATCTCTGGTTCGAGGAGTTGCCTTCTGCTAAATAATTTACATAAATCCATGTGACTGAATAAACTGCAATTGGATCTGCTAAAAAAAAAAGCCATGATGGTTCATATTCAGAAATCTGCAATCACCAAACTTTTCATACATTTTTCCAAGTGTTGAACAGCTCTGCTACAGTATTTTTTCAAGTTCAGTCCACTAAAATACTTGCTGTGCCTGCATCTGGACTGAGGTCCGGAAGTTGATGACACCTAGGTTAGTCTTATGCTGCATAAAGCATCAAATTACTTCAAGTCAGTCTTTATTGTAGTAGGTGAGGAAGGTGTTTTGTTCCATCACGCTTATAGATTTGTCAAACTGTACAATATAGCACAAGTGCTAGTGAACTGTATGTTAGTTTATGCTCTGGAAACAACAGGCACAAAAAATAAATTAATTATAGTATAATACATGGAACTGTTTTGCTACTGTGGTGTATTGTGCGACACTACTTTGTATCAGTACAGAAATCAAAACATAAGACTATTTGAGAAATCAAGTTAATTAGCTCTCAGTGGCCATGTCCTGTTTAATCTTGTTACTTTACTCAGCTGTCTAAATCATCTGGAAGCTGCAAAGCAAGACTACACTATATATATATATATATATATATATTACACTCCTAGTGTTTTCTCTCTATTTGGCCGTTTAGTTTCCTGCACTCTAGATGGACAACAGACAAATATTAAACTCTAATTAATTCAACATTTCTTAAATAAAACTTCAGTTTGATGAGAAAGGAACACGTATAACATTATTTTGCTACTTTATTTGACATATTAATGCATTAACACTACAACAAAAAAAAAAAAATCTGCACAAAAAGCATAATCTTACCTCACAGCACAGGAGACGAGGCTTCACTCTGACAAAACCGTCCACATAAGAAGTGTCATAAGTGATTAAAACATCCGGAGGATAAAATCCATCACTATACTCCCTCCCTCCTCATCACGAATGAAACGGGTGAGCGAGCACTAGCCACAGGATGTGGATTTTCAAAAGGAGGCACTCTTTATTGTGTGACAGAGTTGACACAGCACTGGTACAGTCTAGCAGCTCACCCTCGGACAACCTAGCCACCATCTCTCTCTCTCTCTCGCTCTCTCTCTAACCACCACCACCCACCCATCCCTCCCCTCCCCTTCTTTCCATCCCTCCAGCCTTTCTTTCTCGTCTTTCCTTTGGACTGTATTCTCAAATGTATTCCGACATTAAGCTAATCTCTCCCTATTTGGTCTCATCTCTTTTATCCCCCACTTCCATTCTCTCTTTTTCTCGTGATGTGTGGATGAAGACACCTCCTATAAGGACAACATTAAAAACTCTGTATACATTTACATGTGGTTATCTCGGGAGTCTTTTTGACTTATCTGTATTTCAGTCACACACCTATGTCACAGCCATGAGACAGCAAACTGACTGATTCATGGATAACTTTCCTGGATTATTGGCTTTTTAACGGCTTGCATACCGAATGCTTCCCTGCATCCTTCACGGCACAGAAATTTATATCTGTGTGAAGAAAACCTGTTCTCACTTCGACTCTGTACAATTAGCAGGCGCTTACGCTGGCATCTGCACCAGCCCGCAC
>JAQQZR010000009.1:18474451-18505286 GCA_030068235.1 Notoglanidium macrostoma
GTGTGAAGAAAACCTGTTCTCACTTCGACTCTGTACAATTAGCAGGCGCTTACGCTGGCATCTGCACCAGCCCGCACACTAGCAATCACCATAATGGAGCCTCGTGTCAGAACTGCTGTATAGGAGTGCTTCATTAGCATTAACTCAGTGATATTAATGCACTGCATTGAAATTATTCATACCCACCATCAAACAGCACAATAAATACACAAATATTTTAAATTATATATTTTTTTAACAGAATGTTCCATTATTTTCCCAGAAATGTTGCTCCAGCTGCTTCAACTCCAATAAAAGAAAGAAAGAAAGAAAGAAACAAAAAAAAAACCCCAGTCCTGATTATTCAGTCAATGATTACTGCAACAGTTTGGGTTGGTTTAAGCTCCAATAAAGCCACACACATGTCTAGTTCTACCACACAAAAGGCACAGAAGCCCTGATCTCATAATTACAGTGTGTCAAGGCAAATAAGGAGACATTAAAAAAAGTGAAAGTGTGTTTAAAACACTGCACTTGTCTTTCAATCCATGTATGGATCTCAAGTAAGAAGAAATGGGTCATTGGCATTATATAAATCATATGTTTCTCGATAGCTAACTAACCATCTAACCCGAGAGGATTTTCAAGCCATATTAATTATTTAGTAATTAATTTATTAATAATTACATATTAATAAAAACTTTATAATTTTCCCAGCAATGCTAGTCAGCTAGCTTCCTTTTTATCATACTTATAAATGTTATAACTTTCACGGCTAGTGCTAGCCAGCAACATTAGCCAACCAGACAGGATTTATGTCATATTCATTAATGTTAGAATTTCCTCAGCTAACGCTAACTCTTTTTCCATTTCAATTGCTGTAATTTTCATCGCTGCCCTAGCCGCCAAGCTCACATAAGCCAACCTGATAGGAATGTCTCAGAGGATTTTTAGGTAATATTCTTAAATGTGACCTTTTTCACAGCCAACACTAATAAGCAAGTTAATGCTAGCTGTCAAGCTAACATGAGCCAACCTTACAGGATTCCTTAGGGTATTGCTAGCTCATATTAATAATTATTTATTAATGTTAGTAAGCTAGATGCTGACAGGATTTCTCAGAGCATTTTATAATGGCATATTCATAATGTCACCTTTTTTTTTTTTTTAACAGTTGATAGCATGTTGCTAACATACAAAAACATTAAACAGTATTATCAATGTTAATAACTCTGATTTAACCATACAATCCCATACTATGTAAATCCATTAGTGTACGTACCACATCATATATGTATATAAATACATAAAAAAAACAAGAAACAGTGTCAATCTTTCAAAAGTTTATAAATGTGTAACTCAGAGGTCCATCTATAGAGAGATAGGGAGGGAGTTCTGCTTATGTTCCCATCCAGGGGTCCAGGATTTACTTATCCTTCCCTTCTGTGTGCCCATGTTTCATTAGTCCTTCAGATTTTATCTGTGATGTCTGGAAAGCTTTTGACTTTTACAGATTACAGCTATTAGGACTGGAGTAGCAGAATCTCAGCAGGCTTCACCTGACTGACATAAATAAAAGTTTAACAGCCATTCTATGGGTACTTTTGCTCTGGCCAAGTGGACCACACATCACATTCTCGGTCACACTGACATTTTTTTGAGTGTTGAAAGAGCAACAGTGCAATACAATTAGCCATTTAATACACAAGGATGTTCATACTATACATCTTTTGTGACAGGGGTTTCAAAATGTACCATTCCAAAATGTGGTGAAACTCAACCAATCAAAGATATCTGGCCATGAGCGAGTTGAATGAATGTGATTTATCCTTACCTGACAGACATTTTCCGAACAATTTTGTGGAAAGATGTTGATTACAGGGTTAAATAACAGGGATATAAGATTTCTCTATGGTGTTTCACGTAAAGGAGAAGCTGAAAAGGGAACTGACAAGGAACAGATGGAGGGTATGAGCTCCCTACTATACCTCCTGAAGCTGAAGTCTCACTTTGTTGAAGGCCTTTATCCAGCGAACCCGAGAAGCAGAGACGGACAAAGCAGATCCATCATCCTGGAAACTGATGGAGACACATTTGTTTTGAAAAGAGTTTATTCTTTAATATGTCCAATCATTTAGCTGGCATTTGTTCAAATAAATGCTCACAATCAACTGTAGAAACCATACTATGACGTGGAATAACTTAAAGGGTTGTTTAAGGAAAATGCCAGTATAAGTGTCAGGAACTGAACCTATTTTTGATAACAGTCAACTACCAAAAAAATCGATCAACCATTTAAACAGAGCTTATTAGCAAATCACTGTGTAGCAGCATTGTGACTGTACAATGACCTTTAACTTTAACAGCCTACCATCAGGTACTGGCTGATTCCCATTCCTTTTACCACTTCTAATAATAACTAATTAGATTATAAACTCAAGGCAAAGCTATTCACCATGACAAAACTACAAATGTGTATGTAAAATGTATGTATGCTCATTGAAGGGAAAAACTCAAAGTTAGTAGAAAAGTGGTCCTTTCAGTTTCTGGGATTGTGGTAAAGCAAAGAGCTGCTGTAAACATGCCATAAACAATATGTTCCCTACTTGTTCTACTTAATTTAAGCCCAGAAATAATGGAAGAAAGAATATCTGGACATCTCTCAAATGAAAATACCAGCAATGCTGTGCATTATTTTGTACTCAATTGTATGTTCACCACAGAAGCTATAGATAAGAGCAAAAAATTAATTATTGAAAATAAGTTACAGCTTTTTGTCTTGCAGTAGATTAAAGGAACACAATTCTCCACAAAACACATCCAAGCATATACATACATTTTTTGAGATAGTTCTGGCCTCTTCTCCACTTGGGGAATATTGTCTTTCTTTAAGGTGCTGCTTTCACTTCTTCCCTTCTCTTGAGAAGATTTCAACCCCTCATCCTCTCTCCAAGTGCTGTGTCCATTGGCTGGGTGTTGTCCATTTGCAGGAGGGCGATATCCTGTACTGTGGAATGAGTGGTACGACTCCTTTAGCTCTGAACCTGTAACACTCTCCTGGCCCATCTCACTTAGAGGAGAACTGGCTTGACTAAGGTTTCCTGAAGATCCAAAACGACTACTGCCGGCAGGACTGATTTTTGATGGGGGGGGACAAACGAAAAAAAAAAAAAAAAAAGAGAAGCACAATAAGCCACAAAACATTTTTAATATTATATACTGAATACAGCAATGATATAAAATAGATATAATTAGCTACAGGATAAAATGGAACTACTGGAATAGACTGAGCTAGGATGAGATAGTACGACACACACACAAACACTTGATCAAAAAGTGTATTTATAAAACGTCACAGAGGAAGCCACTACCACTAATGTTAATGTTGACGTTAGTTCATCATAAATTGTTTGGGAGAGATTTATGATGCTACTAGCCTTTTTGCACTCAAAGGCTCCTTGTAATCCTGCTGTAATCCAGAAGAGAAAGCTGCAGAGGATGGGAGCTGGAGCTGAGATTCCTGCTCTTTTTGAGATGGACAATCTGTCTCAAGTGTGGACATACTAAATTGGAGTTTTGAGTCATCTAGAGAACCTATGCTTTTATTCTGGTCCCCAAACTCAGATCTGTCTAAATCTATCATAGTTCCATGTCCATGTATAATTTCATTGTCAATTTTATTGACATTTTCTTTCATTTCCTTTGAAACCAAAAGGCTAGGGTCTGTTTCACTTTTTGGATACCCTGGTGAGTTAGGCTGGGCTGTGACAATACAGGGGGCCAGCCTTTCTGTAGATATTGGTGCATCTTTTTGGCACAGGTCTATTTTTGCTCCAAACAGTGATGTTAGCCCATTATTTGATGCTGCTGGCTTCTTTTCTGAAAACAAGCTTGTTGAGAATGACTTGAATCCAGACAAGAGTTCACCCCCATCTGTTTGTGGCATTGTGGGAAGACCTTTACTAACTGCTGAGGAAAACAAAGACCCAAAAGACTTCCTGACCTCTTCAGATTCAGTGATAAAACTAAACCTTGGTGGTGAGAAACCAGCCATGCCTAACATGGACTGGGATTGTTCCGATACAGGAGGCTGTTGAGCTGGTCCTGAATTGACGGTCAATGTATCTTCATGGCCTCCAACAATGGCAACTGGTTTCACCATTACTATATCACTTTCAACTATTTCCTCATTACTAAGCCTAGTTAAGGAAGTAACTTCAGGTGGGTTCACACTTGCAGGTGTTAAATTTGTAAGTAAGTCATCAAACTTGATGACTTGATACTGTGCTTGCTCAGCTAAATCTGATTCTGTCTTAATTAGATTTTCTGTCAACTTTAGATCCCCTGAAGATGATAATATATCATTAGGCATTCTTTGATCATTGACAAATTCAGTTGAGTCAGTTGAGGGAGTAGAATTCAGATTTGAATTTGCAGGTGATGCTTCTGCTGGTTTGACTGCCTGATGTGATTTGAACATACCAAGCTCATTTTTAAGAGAGTCAGTTGGCAAACTACTTGCAAAGCCCAAGAAAGAGGTTGTCTGTTGCGACTCAGACCCTTTTGTGGATGTGGACTTAAAAAATGAAGTTTGTACTGAAGAGAAAAGGCTACTTGATGTTTTGGAGGGTCCGCTTGCACCAGAGAACATTTTAGACATGAACCCAGATACTACATCAGCTGAGGTGTCAAAGACAGACTTCTCCACATCAGCAGGTTGTTGTTGAACTTCTTTGTCCGCAACTACAGATTCTGGTGTAGTCATATCTTCTTGTTTAGCCTGGGATCGAATCTCATTTTCTGATGTACCCGGCTTTTCATTTTGCTCTGCCCATGTGCAAGTATTGCTACCTAATTCTCCAGAAAAAGCAGGGTAATTCATATCTTGGCTATCTGCTGTAGCTTTTCCCTCTAAAGTTTCTTTCTCTGCTTCAGTGATGGAATGATAACTTTTTTGTTGTTTTGATGGTGCAGATTGTGGTTGCACTAGTTCATTAGCCTCAAGTTTATTAGAACCATCACCAGAATGTCCAGACCTCATAACCCGAGATTTTTGTAACTCGAGATTCTTTTCTTTGCCGAATAACATGTCTTTTAAAGTACTTCTTTGACAAAAAGATGAGGAAACATTAAAATGTCCTTCGGCTTCTGGTGCTTTGGATGATTCGGTCTGACTGAATGGTGTTGTTGGACTAGGACCACTAAACATGGAAAGCAGACCTCTTCCTGAAACACCTTTAGGAGTAATGTCTCCAGGAAAAATGCCTCCCAAGACTGATGTTGGAGGTTGTGGTTTAGTTCCACCAAACATGGAAAACAAACTTTTTCCAGGTGGTTCTTTAGATGCTGATGGTCCATGATCCTCTGGATATGAACTGGATTTTGAAATAGGGCCAGAAAACACAGAAAACAGACTCTTGCCAGGAATATCCTTTTGTCCTGTGGTACCTGCAAAAATTCCACCAAGTACAGATCCAGCTTGAGGGGCTGTATTTTGAGAACCTGACCCACTGAAAATTGACAAACCAGATGCTGCATTCTGAAAGGTGACCTCAGGTCCTAAACAAATGGGAGGGGGGGATAAATTACTATTTGATTCCATAGTTACAGAAGTTGTAAAGGCAACTGAAGTAATATCTTTTGGAACAGAAGTCACAGCTTCCGTAGAAATAAAAGTCTGTATATGTGATGTTTCACTGGATTGAAAAGGAACTTCAATAAGCATTGAAGGCAACACTGTATCTGGAGTTTCAGCTGTTGATTCATTTGGGGTTCTGACAATGGGCAGTGTATCATCAAGTAATGTAGAATCAAACAGAATATAGTCGGTTTGTTGTGGGGTGGGAGCACTAGCTACTGAGGGCATACATTTCACTGAAGATTTTCTAGAGTGCTCATTTTCCATAGCACTTGCTTCAGGGGATAGATCAGCCTGTCCATTTATCTGAAGGCAAGTCTTGGCATTTTGCTCATGGCTTGGTTTGCCAAACATTGAGAGTAATCCTTTTGCCCCGTTATTCCCATTAGAGCCTGATAAAAATCCACTCTGAACGGGTGTTGCTTGAGGTGTATTCTGTTGTGAACTATGAACACCAAGCAATGAGAGCAGACCTTTTCCAGGTATCTCTTTTTGAGGAATTGCTTCTTGAAGACTACATACAGGGGGTTGTGGTTTTTGAGCACCATCACTTATATCAGTCCCTCGTAGCTGTTTGGGTGGCACTTTCTCTGGAATTATAGTATCTGCGCTTGGACCACTTGTTGGTTGTGGGGTGGATGAAGGCTGCGGGCTAAATCTTCCAAGCCTAGAAAATAAGCTTTTAACTGGTCTCTCATTGTAAGTGGAAAGACTACCTAATATTCCACCAAAAAGAGATCCTGTCTCTTGTGAAGCTGGGTTTGGGGGATCCTGTTGTGCAATTCCATGAGATGATGGCTGATTGGTAGACCTAGTTGGTGATGAATTCTGCTGTGAATTAGCACCACTAAACACATGCAAAACCTTTATACCTGGTGCCTCTTTTGGAGTAGCCGGACTTGATGATCTAGTGTTTACTGTGCTAGTTTGTTGTGTACTAGCGGCATTGAACACAGAAAGTAAACCTGTGCTTGAGGTCTCCTTTTGAGGTGCTTTTTCGGCAGTTTGGTTTGGCAATGCAGCCTTTTCTGTATTGGAACTGCCAAATAAAGACAGGATTCTATTGCCTTTGGTGTCTTTTGCAGATTCACCTCCCGCTTGACTTTGAGATGATTCTCTTTGAGGTGGTACCTGTTGTTGACTAGAATCACTAAACATTGACAGGAGCCCTTTCCCTGCAGTTTCCTCCTTATTATTTGTGCGCCCAGAGATTCCAATTGAAAAGCCTAACAATCCACTTGTTGATTTGGTGGAAGGTTCTGATTTATTTCTACTAGTTGGTGACATTGTTTGAATTAGTCCATCATTAACATTAGAGAAAAATATCTGTGATGCACTCTTAGGCATTTGTTCCTTTGGTGTTTGCGATGCTTTCAGGATATCAGATTGACTACCCAGACTAAATCTACTCTGTCCCTGTGGTTTTAGAATCCCTTCAGACTTTGAAGTCCTATGATAAATATTGCCTATTTCTTTAGCATCATTGCTTGAACCAAAGGGCTGATGATGTTCAGAGGATTTTTGTGAATAGGATTCCTTTGCCATCAACTGAGTAGTAGTGTTTTCCATGTTTAACAATTCTCCCACTGACCCAAGAGGTTTAGTCATTCCTGTGCCTTTGTCTGCACTTGAATCTTTAAGGACATATTTGTTTTTCTCTGTTTGTTTTGTTACAGCTTGAGAAGATTTGACAGACTCTTGATTTGGCTCCTCTATTCCTATGGCATTCCTGAAAAAACTTAGAAACCCACCTTGATTTTGCTCAGAAGGTTTTTCACCACCTTGTGTATCTACAGAAAAAACAGATTTGGTAGGTAAATTTGTTGAGTTTGTAGAAACATCAGGAATAGAAGATTGCTGAGACACCGTGGCTTGTCTATCCAGTTTAGGCTTGTGAGTTGCACCTTGAGCACTTACAGACAATGGAATTTTTGGCAAGATTATAGATGACCTAATTTCTGAGGTCTGCTGATTTGTGCTTTCTTTTAAGGTTACAGAAGGAGAAACATCATTCCTTATGGTCTTTGATTTTATACCTTGGAGACCTGTAGAGGAAATGCCCTTAATCTCACTTTGGGCTTCTTGGAGTAAAGACTTGTCAGATTTCTCTTCAGTCCTTCCAGAATGTGTAGCATTTTTGGCAGTTGTGAAAGTTTTAGAGCCACTTATGTTCTGGTGTGACTCAGATTCTTGACTTTTTCCAATAAGAGAAGAAAAAAGAGATGATATCTTCTTGATTGGCTTCTTTGGCTGTTCCTCTCCAGACTGAACTCTTTTTTGCCATTCTTCCTCTGATGTGTCATCTACATGCTTTACTTGTAATCCAGAGGATGAACGCCGTCTCTGACGAGGCTGGTAACAATTGTAAACACCTGATGAGTGTGTTGTTGGAGTTGGGCAAATAGAAATACAGACTTTCTGAGAAAGCAGCTCTTTGGTCCTTATGTTAAGACTGCAATTAGTTCCATTAACACTCAGATCCAGGACTTCTGGAAAACAGTCCTGGTTAGCAAAACCATTCAGTTTCTGTTGCCTTGTGTCCATTTTAACCTTGTTTAATCGATACATTGAAAAATCCACAGCTTGCTGACTTTGAGCAGGAATAGAGCTTTCAAACATCTGAGAGAACCTTTCCAAGTTCAGATTCATAATTTCATTGCCTTTCCTATATGCATCAGATAGGTCAAGGGGTGCATTTAAAAGCTGAGCCTCACTCTGATCTTGTCCTGGAAACCAGAATAGTTCATCCTCATTGTATAGAGGAATTTTGAAACCACACACCATAACCATCTCATTGTGGAGCAAGGCACTTGGATACATATGCCCATTTCCCCACACCTCATCTTCTGGAGCACAAGCATAGACATACTGACCTGACCCATCCGTCAGCAATGCAAAAATATACTCCTGATCAGTGTAGACAAAGTATCCACAATTGCCATCATCTGCTGGCCACCACATACCTTGCTCTAGAAGTAAGAGCCATTGTTGGTACCATTCTGTATCTTCAAAATATGCAGAGCCCTCTATATCTGCTGTTGTTGAAGCAGTATAATTCCAGCCATTTAAATCACAATAGCAATCATTACTTGCAGGTTGTTTGTATGTTCTTGTGCTTGTATTTTCTTTATTAGCAGAGTAAGATAAATTTGTCGGATGTTCCTCATAATATCCTTCAAGATAAGCTACACTATTTAAACTGCAGCAGCTTTCCTCACTGAATGACTGCCAACTGCAATATTTAGCATTTCCTTTTTTGCTCAAATTTAAAGCACCTCCTTCTTCAATATAGGAGCCACAGTTATTGATCATATCCAAACTGTTATGACTGCTCCACATTTTTTGCACATTTAAATTGTTGACTATACTTCTGTGATACTCTTGTTGCTTAAGGTTATTTTCCTGACTGTTAAATGCCATCCAGTCATGTGTGGAATAGCAATGTCGATTTTCATCCACATTCATGCTCAAGCTTTGAGACAATTCTAGCATTGCCTCCAAACCTTTTGCATGACTATAGTCCCATGGATCATAGCTCATTGGTTGTATATTCCCCTGTTCCCTTAGAACAGAATTTTGGCTCCAATAGTGTTCATAACTGGGACCAAGTCCATAAAATGAGCTATTGTGACAAGGATGCTGCTCTGGGAAACTATATAACGAGGGGTAGCTCTGCGTGAAATATGGGTGGGGTGTCTGTATATGACCTGTGAGGCCCACAGGGAAGGAAGGAAGATTGTCAGTGCTGTACAAGTTTTTTACATGATTCAAGTTAGAATAATCTGGAAAATCTGTCATCTGTGGCAAATGACCTGTGCTATTTGAAATATAGGCCTTATTCATTTGCTGTGATCTTTCATAACTTGCCAAAGTCCTCAGATCCAAATTATTGTCATCACTGTAGACAGGCACATTATTTTCAACAGTGCCATTACGTCTCTGTGGGCGAGAAGCGAACACAGCACTGCCATTTGATTCTTTGTCCACTTCCATGTCAGCCCCTGAAGGAGACTCATTTAAACACTTTTTAAAAGTGCTTGAAATCAAGCTTGTGGGGGTTGTAACACATGTCCTCTTATCCGTACATTGCACAGATTGCCCCCCTGAATCAAGGGAATTTTGGTCTCTCACGACAGCATGTAGTTGAATCTGCTGTTTATATGATGGCATATGTTGAGAAGAACCCTTATTCTGTACACTCTGCCATTGTTGTTTCTGGCCATGTGAAACCGCTTTACTCTGTACCACTTCTTCAGAAGAAGCTCTTAACTTGTTAAAAATTCCAGACAAGATTCCTGACTGGGTATCTTCTTGTGCTAGAGGAGGGTACTGTTCAGTGGATTTACTCTGTAAAGAACTTTGTCTTGCATTTTTGAGTTTTGATTGATGTGGAGATGATGTAGACTCAGTGGCAGATAAATTATCTAATGAAAAATTTAAAAGGCCAGAGAAAAAGCTACCATGTTCACTTGTCATTTGGGATGCATTGTCACTCTGTCTAGAACATCCCTCTATGATTTTCTGTCTGTCTGGGTGATCATTTGAGATTTTTGACTGATGCCCCTGAACATTATGTTTTGAAGGTCGAGGAGAAGGATGAGCACTTGCTTGTACATTCTGATGCTGCCATGATTTAGCTTGATTATTTGAGAGACCATCACTGGAAACTGGTCTGAAAAGACCAGACAATATACTTCCCTGTTCAGAAGATGCTTGCTGGGGTGGTGGAGAATGTTGAGAGAGCTGGAAGTCTCTGTGATCTCGGTGTTGAGCTGGTTCTTTACCTGATACAAAAGGGATTCCTGAGGGAGATGGGTTCGGTGCTCGTTGGGTATGTGGTTGATTTTCTAGATGGGTCGGAGCAGGAATTGTTGTTTGACTTGGCTCATTTCTTGGGTGTACTAGTTTAGATTGTGTGCCTTTTGACATATCAGCAGAGACATATTTCATGATACCAGAAAATAAGCCCCCTTCAACAGGGTGTAGACCTGTTTTAGTATCTACCATGTCATCAGAAGATGATGATTTAAACAAAGTAGAAAAAAAGCCTTGAGTTTCTGGCTGAGACGTATTCTTAGGTTCTAAGGTAGAGGGTGTGTCTTTACTTGGAGTTTTTTGCATGTTTTGCATTTGTTCATGAACTGCCTTTACTGGAATTTGGTGTTCACTTTTTACTATGTTTTGGCTTGACCCAGTATTTGGCCGAGAGCTCTGGTTCACTAACTTCTGGTCCTGTGGACTCACAGCATGCAAATTTTCATCTGGCGCAGTCTTGAAAAGACTTGAAAACCAACTAGTCTCTAAAGTCACCATGGGCTGCATTTCAGGGAGATTCTGAGCTGTAGATTTGGCTTTATCGGGATTGAAAGAAACTTTAGATACAGAGTTACATTTAGAAGGAGCATTCTGATCCGATTTGACTGTATTTTGTGGTGAGCTTTTAAGTTCACCAGTATCATCACCTGAGGCAAATTTTAAGAGTCCAGAGAACATTGCCCTTTGTGTTTTTGGGGGTTGTTGGGTAGGCACATTGTCTGAATCAAGGAAACAAACTTCCATTTTGTTCCCATGTGTTGAGGCATCTAAAGATTTGGCTACACTGACATCATTTTCTGATCTGAATACAGGAAAAACTGCTTGTGTCTGTTGCTGAGGAGGCATACGAGGTACTGGAGAGATCAGGGAGCTAAAGGATTTCTTCAAGGGACTGAAAAATCCTAAATCTACAATGGGTTTTTGTGATATGGGCTCACTATGGTCAGTTTTGGTTTGTGTCTCAGTGTCTGTTCTTGTCTGATCTCCACTATGTCTGAAATCTTGCATATTATTAGATTGATCTGAATGCCTGTGATTCTTACTGAGCTCATTCCTACTGACTACTTCTGAAAAACTCTTGCTTGTTTCATTACCACGTCCATTTGAGAAAAAACTTTGAGGGTTTACTCGTCTCAACTCTGAGCTTTCAGAGGAAGGTGGCTTGCATTCATTTCCATTTTTAATTAAAATTTCAGTATTATTTTGTGTCTGCGTATTAATCATGGGTGGTGTCCTCTGAATCTCTTGTGGCTTTGTATCTGGTGGTTGAGTAGGCATTAGGGACTTCCTCTTATCAGCTGGAGTTTCTTGAGTAGGGGATACCACAGCTACTGGTGCTGGACTTGGAGACTTTGTCATAAACAACAATAATTTTGATAAACCAGACCTACCTACAGCATAATCTGATGTTTCTGAACACTGAACATTATCTGATCTTGTTTGTTTTGAACTTGGTACAATTTTATCAGTGAGGGAGCTAAATAATGAGTTCATGGTGTTCCTCTTGCCTGATCCCTGTTCAGACAAATTTCTTTCTTTGATGTCAATAGCTTGGTTTTCTTTTAACTCCTGAAAGGTGGCACCTTGGTCATCTCCAAAAGATTCTGTCCTTGCGATACCCTGGGAGGGCAGCCTTGATTTAATCAGTTCAGGCAGGGAACCATACTTACTAATCTCCTCCTCTTTTTCAGCAAGATATTCTGACACTGTTTCCACTAGGCATTGAAGTTCATCTATTGGATCAACATACTCATCACTGGGTTCCTCCACGGGAGACAACATGACTTCTGGAGTCCATCCCCCAATTTTACCTTTTGTATCCTTCCTATCACGATATCCTTGAATCTTGTCACTGTAGCCACCAGAAGATGAACCTTTCTTGTACAGTTTATAGTGCTGACTAATCTCAGAGCAAAATTCCTCTAACTCCTCCTCAGATACTTGCATCTCATCTTCAGAATTAGGGTCTATGCTCAGCTTAAGTCTTGTGTCTTCTTCATCTTGATATGTCAGGTAGTCACATAATGTGTTTTCCAGTTTGTTTTTAGTCTGAATTCTAGTTTTATAGAACAAGCCATTTTTGTATGGCCTCAGGCAAGGCACCATCTTTTCATCTTCTTCTTCCATTTTTGCTACTTGACGCAGTACAAGCTCTCCCCGTTTCTGACGGAGGAGAGCAAGATCAGGATTGAATAGGTCTTCCCCAGTGCATAATGTTGTTGTGTTTACAAGCCCAAATGGGTCTCTCGTTTTTTTTCTCAGTCTTCGGTCAATGGTGTTGTAACTCTCTGGATAGACAGGATTCAGTGAAGTCTTGACTTTTGATTTCAGAGTCTGTTGGCTAATCATGGAATCCTGACTGGATCTTGTGAAGTGAATAATGTTTTTTGGCCTGTTGTCCTCTACAACCAAGTCACATTCTTCTTTATCATGGAAATCATTTGGGGAACCTTTACCCCACATTTTATATTTGACCTCCCAGTCCTCTACTCCCATACCTGAATCTACAGGAATTATTCTAACCCTCCCGCTCTCATTTAAGGTTCTTATATAAAGTAGCAGGTTGGTAAAAAAGGAGAATTTAAAAAAAGAAAAGAGAAAAGAAAAAAAAAAAATCAATATTAAATCAAACAAACAAAGATTAAGAATGTAACAAAGAGAAATGTCTTATCTTAAATTATATTAATTAGATTATGAGTGAATACCAGTTCTCAGTTCTGTAATAAGTTATAAGAGTCATGTCTGTACAAAACATTTAAATTATCCTATAAACAGTGTAATACAAACTGAAAGTTTAGATGAACAATACCCAACTAAAGCAAGAATATTTTGAACTGAAAGAAAAAGAGAGATCCAAATATATGCAGTTATAAGAAAGTGGATTATGTCCAACCTATGTACTTTTTTGTAGTTTACTGAACTGATCGGTGATCTTGTGATGACACTTGTTAATAGAGCTTTCCAAAGCACAAAAAAAAAAAAAAAAAAACCCCAGCAACATGAGATGTTCACAACAAATTGGCAATGATTAAAGTTATAAATTCCCTATTTTTATATAGTTCATTTACACTGAAGCATCACACCGGTCAGTGCCAAAGAATGAATCCTCCATAACAATAAGAGGACTTTGGGCTCAACAGACACCACCACAAATGGCTCTAGTTCCAGTGATGTTATAAAACCCAAATTTCATAACCCGTGTCATTCTAAATCCAAATGGTGGCCATCTGAGTCTTCACTACATCTAAAAATTCATGTACTATACCATCTCATGTCCCACTATTGCAGAATTAATGTATTTTACCTGCTTGGATGATTGTCTCTATAGTCCAGTTCAAAACTATGAACAGAGTTTGTGCAGGAGTCTGGGTGTTGCGGGCAATGTGGTCCCACTGGGTACTGGTGTACAGAGGAGTTCGGCTGAGCTGTAGTGTGGTAGCGCGGGGGTAGACTGTTGCTTGTTTCACTCCTGTAGTCACTGTCCCGATCATCCATTGCACTGTCCAGATCATCCAATGCTGTGAGGTTGACATGACAAACTAAGAATAAAGCTTTGCAAGATGCAATTGGTTTAAATTGAAGTATAACAAAATGCCAAATAAGCATCACATTATAGAGCTGAAGCTGGCTTTCACAAATGTTAGAGACCAAATCATGGCTGCCATATCATGCTGTTTGAATTAGCCTGTATATATAATTGCAACTTTAAACCATATGAAACATGCCACAAAAATTAACAGCTGACACAGATAACACACACACACACAACTGACAGAAACAATGAGCCTCATTTATCAAGCTGATTATGAATTAATTTATTTGTAAATTGTTTGCAGGAGCATTTACTAAAGAAATGTGCAATTTAAGAAAATCCAATTATTTCAGAAAAACTTGTGTAGCTTATGATACAGTGTTCCTGCATTTACATTAATTATAGTATAAGGTAACTCATTAGTCTGAACCTCAACTGATCGGCTTCGAATAATATAAGCTTAGTCTCTCCAAGTTGCCCTCAAACTGACTTACTCTCACTAACACAACAGTGATTATTTTCCAAAAAGGCCACAAAGTGTTTCATTTCACTTATACCACAGCAACTCTTTTATTAACAGATTGTATTCTTTATCAGTTTATAGCTACATTCAACAGCCATGAAATGAGATAGTTCCTGTTATCACTTACATTATAGCAACTACAAACACTTGTTCCCTCTCTTTTTTCATAAAGCACTACCAAGTTTCTAACAGTAATGCTGGTGGTGGAGGTGATCGTAATAACTGTTTGCCCCTGTGCCTGGATGACGCAACATCATACAGATGTTAAAAAGAATTATCACTAAAATCACAACCTCTCCTCAAACATTCTTAAAATTTTTGTTTGCTGCCACCACGATTTCCAGTGGCACTGCTCGGTTTCGTCCATACACGTCAGCTTCCAGAAAACGCACACAAAAGCGGACGCAATGAATGCAGAGCATGAAGGCTCCGTCCTTATTCGCATGTCTTTAACATTAAGCAGACATGAGCCATTAGAACGAACGCATTAATAAAGTATAAACCTCTGATTTTCCTTACAGCTAGCGCTAATGTCAGTGCTGCTGTTATAGACATGACACCTTCTGACCAATCAGCATCAAGAACTCAACAGTGCTGTGGTATAATGAAATATAAATGTGTCTTTTGCATATTTACTGTATGAATTGCTCAGGATTAGGAATTGGGAAAACCTTGTTAGCATATAAACCAGAGAACATGCACTTAAGCTGGGAAAGCAAAGGGATTGAAGGAAAGAATCCAGGAAGGACCAGGCTTAAGGGTCCAGACCTGCAATGCACAGTTTAATGTTTTCCGTGCTTTCCTCTGATCCAGCTCAAGACCTTAGAGCTGACCAGCTGAGTACAAGGAGAACACTAAACGGGACTGTGGGTAAACATTAGGGAATAATCTGTAGCATTAGGGAAAAATAATCATTACATACTCTGTGAGCTGGGCCATCCGAAATAGCTGCCTGGTAAATCAAACATCAGAGAAGTGAAAGGAGGTAAAACTACTCGTTTAAATTGTTTAACCAATTCTAGCCGGTGTAATGGTTTTCTCCACAAACCAACTTTTAAACATTTTACAGTGAGACGTGTATGGAAAAGCGTACAGACTCCTGGTGAGAAGCTTTACAGATATAGACTTGACTACATGGCGCCACCTGGTGTGTTACATGTATAAGTACTCACAACATTGAGAGGCTGCTAAGGGAAGAGGACGTCTTATTCCATCATCCTGCAAACGGGAACCGACGTGTATTTAAAAAAATAAAAAAATAAATAAAAGAAAAAAAACCCACAGTAATTACAAAATAACACAACTGCATGTATTTCAGAAATACTTCCATGTGTTTTAGCATTGCAAATAGTAGCATGACAAAAACCAATCCCAAACAAATCATAACCGGCAACCATTAATTAGTAAACTGTCGTTTACCTTTACTCTATCATTTAGTCATTTATTCTATACATGCATCTCCTTGCTAGAAAGACACAGCAAACTGTTATTTTTTACTTTTTGCAGAGAACTGGAATTATAAAAAACGTCACTTCATCACGCAACACGCTAACTCAAAACTCACACATGCTGATTGCTGAGATCATACCAAAGTGGTGGGTTCTCTCTAAAACTGATAATAGATTTAAAAAAAAAAAAAAAAAAAAGAAAAGGAAAAGAGGATAAGCCACAAACAAGTCTACAACATATTTAAATGAAGAAATAAAAGGACTGAGGATTATGAACACTTTTCCACTGACAAGGTTCCGGATCTCCAACCATTATAGTTCTCAGGCCTTCAAAATCGATTTGGTTCTTCCACCAAAACCAAGAACTGGAATTATATTGTCATCCTGATCAGCAACTGAGAGATAAAACGAGGCCTCATCATTCATCAATCTTTTAATAAAGCTGTGTAAAAACCGACCAGATTTCAAAACATTTCAGTAATGCCGATTTTCTTCACGCTCGTATGTACGTTGATAAATTACCAAATTACCGAGCGCATTCCTGGCACATGTGAATTACATTTAGAAATGACTAACAAAAGGCCAAAGCTAACAGAAAGCTGAAAATGAAAACGACAAAATTACGACTAAAAGGTGAAATATCACTTCGTAACTACAGCATGCATTAAATCGTCCAGTAATAGTAGCGTCCTCCTTTTATAGGGTGCCAATATTTTTGTTCTGCTTGATCAACTAGTCTTATTTGTTTTAATTTATGGACTTGTTTTTTTTTTTTTTTTTTAAGTTATTAATACCCAACGACTGAGCTGAATGCTCATTAATTTGGTTTATACTTCAAATAAATAAGCGATTTAAACTTGATAGTGTAATCCACGTATAAAAATCACAGTAACTCACTGACTTTAAATCAAGCAATCGTCAAAGTTTATACATTTTACGTTTATGCAACACACACAGAATAATGCTATACACAGCAACAGAGGGAAAAAAATCTTAAAATCAAACAATAGAGAAACAAGAAGCTGTTCAACCAAAATCTTTTGCTTCTATTAGTAGTAATATTTTTCTTTACACGTTGTTTATTCAGATAAGGGAAAGAGTATGGTCTGTTGGTGAGGTGCTTCACAGACTGATGAAATGGTTGTTCTTATTTTCCTGCTGTTCTGATGGATGATGTGATGGATCAGCACTTAAAAGCACTGTTCGACCCCTTAAAAGGCTGCAGCACCAACACCGTGTCACTGGAAGATGTATCTCACTTGAAACACTGCCGTTTTATCAGAGCTGGACAGAGCACACGGGTCAGTACTATATTCATAAACTGTGTTGCCTCACCTCATCGTGCATCCCCATGGTGTTGATGCTCTCCAGTTTACTGGACCAGTACCGAGCCTCGTCCTCTGGGATGTCTGTCAGAGATTGAGACAAAAATATCTGAGACAAATCACCACCACAAACACAAAATATAATTATACATGGATAAGGGTTACATTTTAATAAATAAAACATTGTAATGGGCAAACTGCTTTGGTATGCGCCGTTATAGGAAAATAATCAACTTTAGAGCAGAACATGATGCCGCCCTCACACGGATTATTTTCCTAGAACAGCACCACATTTTATTTCTTATTTAAAAACTAGACCAAAATAGAAGTCGTTTTTTGAACCGACACTGTAATTACACCTGGTTTAAACATTTTATAATAGACCTGCTCAGTGACAGTGAACAGGGACGGTAAAGTGAATCAATGCCGTGCGTTTCTGTATCACATCACCAGCCTTTGAAGGCATGGGCAGCCACCGAAGGACAGCCGAGCATTAAAAAACCTTGCAGCTTCAAAGAGCTCAGATAAAACAGGCAGCTTTATGAATGGGATCAATCACTGACCGAGCCTGGGCTATGAAACCCAACACTGAGAATTAGCAAAGCTTTACCTTCCAACACCAATCTGCACACGAGACACTATTTCAAACAGATCTAGCAGCAAATAAAGCAATGATTTTTGGTCCAACAGCTACAGAGCACATTCTGCTACTTCTTTTTATATACCTCCAGGTTTAGACGTTTTGCCTTGAAGAGAACGTTCTATTGCTTCTTGGAATTCTGGATGGTATGCACTTAATGCATTGGTCCTAATGCAAAGCTGATATTTGGGAGAAGATCTTGGACATAAAACTCTACAGTCATGCAAGCAAGCTACATCGCCATGGACTGACAGGCTGCCGTCCAAGAAGGAAGCCTCTGCTCCAAAATAGACACCTTCAAGCTTGACTAAAGCTTGCAGCTGGCCACATGGACGAAGAAAAAGCCTTAAGGTGGAAAGGTTTATGGTCAGATGAGACAAAGACTGAGTTGTTTGAGGAATGAGGAACACTGTACCAGCTGTTCAGCATGCTCTGGGGCTGCTTTGCTGCCAGTGGAACTGGTGCATTGCACAAAGTGGATGGAATAATGAAGAACCTCAGAATTCAGCATGTTTTTTGTCGCACCATCTTTATGTCCTTTATTGCACTGGCTCGTAATGTTTGCAACGTTTCTACACGTGCACTTTATGTAGTCCTGAGCTGTTTCATGCCGCACCCGTGCACTTTTCTTTAATTCCATGTTGTTTTATATGTAGCACCATGGTCCTGGAGGAACGTTGTCTTGTTTCACTATGTACTGTCCCACACATATATGGTTGAAATGACAAAATCCACTTGACTCGATAACATCAAACCATCAGCTAGACGATTGAAGTCTGGACACAATTTTGTGTTCCAACAGGACAGTGACCCCAAACACACATCAAAGCTGGTTCTGGAATGGATAAAGCAGGCTAAAATTATGCTTGAAACAAGTCCTGACCTCAACCCTGTCGAAAATATGTGGACGGTGTCGACTTAAAAGTCGGGTCCATACCAGGAAACACAAATTTAACTGAAGTCTACCAATTCTGCCAAGAAGAGCGGTCAAATATCCAACCAGAATTCTACCACAAGCTAGTTGATGGCTACCAAAAGCATCGGGTCAAGGTGAAACTTGACCATTTAACCAACTATTAGGTGTGCGGAATGTATATTTTTGACCCTGTATGTACAATGTTGATTTCAGAAAACCCAAAATAAATAAAAACTTTTTTTCCCCTATTAAAGGTGCATTTTGTATGATCATCCTTCCACACAAAAAAACAGTTCAAAGAAATGACCGAAGGCCCAATATCGCCATGACATTCATGTCCATGAAGACGTTCGTGTCCGTGTATGCAAACGTCTGATTGCAACTATGCATAATTGTCAACAGATACTGATGACCAACTTTTGATTTAAGTGAAGGATCTACACAATCCAAAAGTACGCATTCAGTGTCATTTGCCAATGACATTTTATTAGACCCAACATGGTGACGAGAACTCACATTGTCAACAGTCATCTATATAAGACGAGAAAAGAATCAGTGTGATTGCATGTATGTTTCTGTACAAAAACAGGCCGTCTCATTGGCCTTGGGAGCTAATCAACACTGAACTTCAGGTGCTGGAACAAGGAACAGCAACACTGTTGTTTAATAAGTACTGCTACACTTCCTGCATGAGTGAAACAGCTGTTTAGAAGAGGCAGAGATGGAGGAAAAGGACAAAACTTTGGTTCAACAAGCCATTGAAGTCATGAGCCCCTTGACAAGTTACCAATGGTAAACAATTGGCTATGATGATTTCGCACCACCTCCAATTCTGCAGAGATGTACTCAAAAATCAGAGTCTGTTCAGAGTCAAGGAAAAAAATTTATACTTACAAACAAAATCAGAATTTGTTTTTTTAATAGACTAGTGTATACCTTCCTAATCAATCAACGGGCAAGGTCAGCTTTGAGTTTCAGTCAGCTTGAAGATGCACGTTGACTTTCTGAGACTCGTTCGACCTTGAGGACATTTCATCAAATCAATAAAAATTCATGGATAGACGAGCACAAGCGTCAGGCACAGAAGAAGCAGAATGGGCAGATGCTCCCTGATCCATACCGATTCCAGTTCGATATCTATGGACCATAGCTTGTGGTTTTATGGTTAGACAGGAAAGGAACGGGGACTGACCGTGGAACATCTTAGCTGGTGGTGTACAGAAATGTCCTTGAACACAAACATCCATTAAATGAGATTTGTTCTCAGGCAGGCAGCATTTTTTATTTACGTCATCCTTAAATCAGAATGCAACTGTTTATTTTTTTGTAATGTGCCTAAAAGAATTCATTGCCCTTACCCACTTTAGAGTGTGTGTGGATGTTCAGTTGGAGGTACAAAACACACTAAAGTGACACTTTCACACTGTATTTGGCAGTGTGCGCATCAGATTTCACTATTTCTAGAGGAGACGGCAGGAACGACGGTCCTCCTAAGCTGTTCTTAAGTTATGTTAACTGCCTCCATTACACATCTCAGCATGTATGCTGTTCACACATGCTAGCTCACGGGTGGGAAAAAAAAAAAAATCAGTAATCCAGGCACTCAGGACAAGAAGCTTACATGTCCAAGATGTTGTTTTTTTAAGTTCACAACTGGCAGGTAGGCTCAGAAGGCCAGCAATCACTAGTGATTTTTTCCCCCCATCTCTTATTTAACAAGCAGAAAATGAAAAACCCTTATTGGCTATTGGGTTCTGCCAAACATTTGGGATTTATCTGAATACCTGAACACGCAATTTGTTTCAAATTCCATCTACTAGTTGAATTTGTCAAACAAAAACACAAGGTGTTTGTCACATCAGACACACAGAATCTTAATATCTTAATACACAGGATCTTAATGACTATTTGCCAAATTTAAGCTTTGTCCACAATAATACGCTTTGGGTTTAAAACACCTCACTTTTGCTACATTTGCGCCTGGCATCCACACTACTCAAGAGTGCTCAAATGGAGCATTTTGTAAACACTGCTGGCTCGGTTTTAGTTTGGAAATGTTTGAGTGTGGACAGCCAGAAACGTGGAGTTTTGAAAACAATGACGCAGTCACCCACATTCGCGTCCTTTTTGGGTCTGAACGCAGCACGGATAACGAATTACAACCGTTGCTGACCTTGTTGTCTTTGCTAGCAGCCGTTATGCAGTTACATTTTGCATTTTGTGTGCAGAAGGCGAGCTATTATTCCAGCGATTTGCATCTAAACAACCAACTGCAGAGTAAACAATCTGCTTCCTGTTCATACTGGCTGGCGTGAATGGTCATGTGACATGCGTTCTAGTATGGACGCAGATTATTTCTGATATGGAGCGAAAATGTGGTTTCAAAACTAAAACGTATTAACGTGGACGTAGCCTTAGTAGCAGAATTTATATATTCATATGTGTCTATTCTAATTCACTAGATCACCGTGTATTATTACATTCTCTTAGGCACCATTTGTTAGTCAACTATTTTTCCAAGGCTGGGCAAGAACACTGGAGTATTTATTCGCCTGATTTGTCCACCCCTGTAGCTAGCTAGCAACATCCTACTAAGTTCTGTAGTACAGTAGTAACCCAAATGAGTATATGCAGTGGTGAAGTATGGGTAACACACAGACACACACACACACACAAATAGACACCGGGTGTCTTACCAAAGGGAAGCTCGAAGCGGGTATCCAGGAGCACTCGGTGAGGCGTCGGGTTCTTGGTGCCGTAGATTTCGTCTGCCTTCATCAAGACCTCCGAGTGCAGAAATGTCCACTCTCCAGGACCTTCCTAAAGAGATTAAAAAGAAAATTCAGGCAAACAGAACATCAACACACAAACGTGCACTGTTAGAAGAAATATTTATCTCTATTCCTCTTTAGAAAGATATCGGTGTCATCAGTGTTGGAGGACCTGAAGGATGACGTTTACCTTTCTAAATAAAAAAAAACCCCATCTGACAGATGCATGAATAGAACCATTAGTTACTCGACGCTCCTGACAACAAATGTTCTCAGTTTGTCGTCAATTTTAAATTTTATATAAGGATTTCTCTGACAGTTAAACACTTCTGTACATATTCTTCCTGTCCACATATCTGTGTGTGTGTGTGTGTGTGTGTGTGTGTGTGTGCGCGTGTGTGTGGTGAGTTAGGGCTGAACAATTAAATTGAAATCATGTTTTGTTTTTGTTTTTATTTAACTTAAGAAAATGAATAACCGATCTATCTCAATATTAAAGATTGTTCACAGAAAGGTCCTACCATTTTCTTATTGGAATAGTTTTTCTTCATCACTTTATTTATTTAACTTGACACGGATTGTTCCATGTTCTATGCAAATTAAAAAATATATAATGTGCACATTTCAGATCCATTGTGGTGCTGTACAGAAGCAAAAATGACAGAAATCATGTCACTGTGTAAATACTATGGACCTGACCTTTATCTCATGCACTGATGCACCATCACAAGTCATAAATATATATTATACAGTGAATACTGAACTAAAGCTTGACTTTTCAAAATTATATCGCAAATCAAATCATAAATCGCGATATATGTCAGGAAAATCGCAATTAGATAATTTCCCCAAATCTTCCAGCCCTAGTGCGTGTCCTCACCTCTTCAGAGTGGCAGATGCTTTTGAGAGGGATCCACGCTGTCCCCAGCATGGTGTCCCAGATGAGACCTTTATTCCAAACCTCTACGATGAGCCCCAGGTCCAAGCGGTTGATCTCACTGCGACACACAGAGTACAACTGCTTCAACTTTCTTACATTATTATTATTATTTTTATCATTATATTTCTTCCATAATCACTTCTATAGTGTACACAAGTGAATCCCAGGAAGTAAGATGTGTTTATATTATAGTAGTTCCTCCATCAGTAGCTAGTTAACTTTCTGTGCTAGTTACAAGAAGCTTTGGAGCTCAAATCGCAGGACTGCTACAGCAAAAACAAGTACAAGAGAAACTTATTAAAGTGGTGTATTTTTTGGTAAGGTGACGTCTATATGGCATTTATGGAAGGAGTCTCCAGTGTCACATTGTGAGAGATTGTGATTAGTGGTTACTGATATCATGACAACTGTGTCTTAGTTAAAAAAGAAAGAGAGAGGCTGGTGATGGAATGGCTGTTTACAACTGCGATGACAAGTCAGAATAGGAGCTAACTTGTTTTAACTGCTGTTCCACAACATTAACCATATGTAACTGATAAACAGTGTGATTTATTGTTTATTAAATACCAATTGTAATTGCTGGCAGATTGTTAAATTAAATTGGAGGAACAGAACACTTTGTTTTTGGAGAATAATCAACCAACCATCAGGGTGGTAACAGTAACACCGCTTCATCATACCATCACAGTAACAGTAACTTCATCACACCACAACGCTGGTAAGTTGTTAGCAAATGCAAAACAGTCATATTAACGTATTGTCCATCTTTTAATAAAAGCCTTTGAAAATCTTGGTACAACATTGTTGCTCGATTACGTTATGTGTAACAGAGTTTTCCCACTCTTTCCAGAACTCGCTATAAGCACTGCCTGTAGTGGATCAGATAATAAGACTAGATGAGATCAGACAAAGGAAGCAGGAGGAGGACAGGAGTGAGCAGTGCTGTATGAAAGAGCAGAGCTAATTAACATGAGTGTGAACTTTCAAAGACAGCAGGTGCATCACAATAACAAGCATGACACACACTCGTCATTACCGTTTACAAGACACGATATCGATCCTCAGGAACCGTGGAGTGGCTGAGAAAGGAGGAGGACCGTAGAAGAAGACAGAAGAGGAAATGGAAAAGGAAAGAGTGGAAGATATGATGGAATAGAAAGAAAAATACGATAAATTGAAAGAGGACAGATGGATATATTAAAGAAAAAGAAGACATGAAAGGAAGTAAAAAAAAAAAAAAAAAAAAAAAGAAAGAAGCGGAGGAAGAAGAGGAAAAGGAAGAAGAAGAATATCGTGCAACACTGATTGCAGAGGATGAAATGATGTGATGTTTCTGCTCGTTTACAGATGTTCCAGGTACCAGAGGTACCGGAGCTCGCAGCAGCACTATAACATTTCATATCTTGATTCTCTTTAGCATCCAATCAGTGAATGATCTCGCTGTTGTGCTCTGTAGCTCTCCGACAGTACAATGTAGAAAAAAAAAAAACAAACTCCAATAAACACATATCTGCCCCGTCCCCTGAGTGGATGAGCTTCGTTTTAGCAGGCCATTGAGAGATTAAATAAATAATGAACGGATGTAAACACTGCTGTTATGCTGCTCTGCTTTCCTTTCCTTTATTTACAACACAGAAGGAGGGATGAAAGCAGAACCTCATTCATCTGCAGTGAAAAGCTCCTCACCCCGCCGGCTGACGTTTCCACAGGGTTCACAGAATCTCTCTCCAGTGTAACCCTTAAAGGGTCTGTGTAAAATCATTCATTCTAAAAAGGTCGCTTTTAAAAAGCTTGAAACTTAATTAAAACCAAAAGAAAAAAAAAAAAAAGGGTTTCACAGAATTTGAATAGAATATTTCAGAACAAGTACTCAAATACTACCTGGTTCTTAAAGACATGCACATTTCATAATTAACAACCACTTAATTATGTTCGTTACTGTGGTTCAAATGATATCTTATAATGCAGTAACAAGTAAGGGTCTACCATGGAGTGTAAAATAGCCTTGTGTATAAAACAGGGCCAGTACTAATTTCTGGAACTCCTTTTTTACTATTGTACAAACGCAAAGTAAATAACGCGAGTCTAAACAAATAATAAGCCAAGATGCTGCTTTTACTGGTGTAACACAAGCTGTGGATAAACTAAAATCAGTAATAGAAATTAAAAGGGGCCTGATCACTCTGGGGGTTATTTCTTTAAACATATGGGCCACTGGGATTTAAAAGCATGTGACTGCTATTTTCTCTTGAACTTTCGAACTTTCGTAGTGTGCGATCAACTAGCTGAATACGTAGCCTTTAAAAAAAAACAAAAAAAAAAACCTTCACTAAAAATGGGAGACATTGTTGCGGAAGTAGACTGCCGATTTATGTATTTCCAGACGGCAATCTCGGGAGATTCCAGGGAAATCTCATGAATATTCATGAGTGAAGTGCTACCTGATCGGCCAGTGAATGCCGTAATGTTTCCCTGCATTGTTTTGACTTGGAAACCCTTTGTCAGAGAACACGTATATAGCAATAAGATTAGGCTAAAAGGTAGGGTTACGGTTCAGGTTAGGGTTGATAACATCTATGAATATTCAGGAGATTTCCATGCACCAGCCAATCAGGCAGCACTCTCCTCATGAATATTCATGAGATTTCCCCAGGTCCCCTGGAGAAAGGAAAATCGCTACCTGTTCTGGTCCGTTATCACAGGGATCACCATAGGAAAATGGAATGGATCGGTAGAAAGAATTTAAAATATGGCTACTCTGACAAAATATCTTCCATTTGACGTTACAATTTATGATCTAGAAGGTCGCCACATTGTTACCGATAGTTTATCAAGTTCAAAACACTGAAATATTGATGTAAGAATCATACCGGTTTCAGTACCTGTGTAACAAAATCAAAAGTAAAATAAGCTACAAATGAAAAATAAGGTTATAGATGTTCACCTTTGTGACTATTCCTGGCTTTTTTAAAGCAGGAACACATTTGATTTGGTGTGAAAATATTTTATTCACCATATAGTTTGTATAAGACCGACTCTGATTCCAGGAAACCCATTTCTTGTGACGGACGTCGTCTGGGATCAGTAATTATCATTATAAAAGTAGCGCGGGATTTTAGGTTCAACTCCATTCTGTTCCATTCGTAGACATTTTCACAGTGTAGCTTTACAGAAATCCAGGTGTAGACTTAAGATACCTAATGAGTGTCCTTGAGATGACAAAACCTTGCTGATACACGTCACATGACTCTTCCTGGCGGTTATCTGCGTTCGGCTAACTCCCTTATGTCTTGCAATTTAAACCGTGCACTGAACAGGGTGAATGAGCTGCCCGGTTTGTACAGTATGCTTGCCTCCAGAACCTTCCAGAAGGTTCTATACAGTACAAGATGTTACGACATTATCAGTGTCGGTGTTCTTTTACATTTTAAATTTATGGCATTCAGTACACAGCCTTATCCAAAGTCTCGATCAAAAACACATCCTCATGCTAGTTCACCAAGTCAGGAACTAAGAGTACCCTCTGGTTCCCTGCACTTTATTACATTAGCTGTAATGCTCTTCAGAGAGCGAGGAGCACTAGAAGGACCTGTTCAATTAGGGGGACATCTGGCTTTCCTGAGCTCCCATTACAACTGAATGGCATCTAACTGTTAATTAAAAATGGCCTTACGGTGCTTACAGTTTCAGCTCCGGAAAAAAGTAGTTTCATAAAGCTGCTCTACCTATAATACCCCAAAAAGACCCGAGGACAAACAGGATGAGCAGAGGAAAAGCTTTTAGATCAATAAGATGCCTTGAGTGTAGACGTCTAATGAGCTTTTCAGGACATCACCCATCTGCTGCTAATACCAGACCCGACTGATAGGACGATCAATATTTAATTCATAAACCGCAGTAAATCCATCAGATTTAGAGGTTTGCGACTGATCCGTGGCTCACGTTAAGCAAGTGTGCAACAGCAGGTGAGCCTTCTCAATATTAAACAAACTCCTATAAACCTTTATTGCTTGTAATTAATAACTTAAATATTAATAGGTTACGTAATACTGGTGTAAGAAATAAAACAAAGTGTCTTACATTTCTAGGAAAAATAATCAATGATGGGATAGTGTGATGAACCAGAGTTATGTTTACCAGCCCGAGGTGATTATTAACAGCACATTACAAAGTTTTGTTTCCTCGCACTGGCCTACTACAGCAATCACTAATTATGTATTTATTAAAGAACGACACATTGTGCTTTTTTATTCATTTATTGTCCCTGAGCACCGGCTGTTTCTATAGAAATGATGCTGTATAGAACAAGCACGTTAAAACAAAGCTGTGATTTAATCAACAATACCATTGCTGAGATATGGCAAGTATCGCCAGTATAATAATTACAGTCTTACCAGTTTAATGAATGGATCATTGCAAGTTTTTTTCTTAAATGCAACACTAGTATTTTGTTTAAAGAAATATACACCAATCAGCCATAACATTAACACCACCTGCTTAATATAGTTGCTGCCAAAACCGCTCCGACCCGCTGAGGCATGGACTCCACAAGACCTCTGAAGGTGTGCTGTGGTATCTGGCACCAAGACGTTAGCAGCAGATCCTTCAAGTCCTGTAGGTTGTGAAGTGGGGCCTCCTTGGATCAGACTTGTTTGTCCAGCACATCCTACAGATGCTTGATTGGATTGAGTTCTGGGGAATTTGGAGGTCGAGTAAACACATTGAACCCTTTGTCATGTTCCTCAAACCACTCCAGAACAATGATTGCAGTGTGTCAGGGCGCATTATCCTGCTGAAAGACGCCACTGCCATTAGGGAATACTGTTGCCATGACGGGAGAGTACTGGGTCTGCAACAATGTTTCGGTAGGTCGTACTTGTCAAAGTTCCATCCACATGAATGCCAGGACCCAAGGTTTCCCAGCAGAACATTGTCCAGAGCACCACACTGCTTCTGCCGGCTTACCTTCTTCACATGCATCCTGGTGCCATCTCTTCCCCAGGTAAGCGACGCACAAACACCCAGCCATCCATATGATGTAAAAGAAAACATGATTCATCAGACCAGGTCACCTCCTTCCATTGCTCCATGGTCCAGTTCTGATGCTCACGTGCCCATTGTAGGTGCTCTGAGCAGTGGACCGGGATCAGCATGGGCACTCTGACCGGTCTGCAGCTACGCAGCCACATACACAGCAAGCTGAAATGCACTTCTGTAGGATCAGATCAGACAGGCTAGCTTTCATTGACCCTGTATCCTACCTTGGATCACTTTAGGTAGGTACTAAGCACTGCACACCGGGACCACCGCACAAGATCTACTGATTTGCAGATGCTCTGACCCAGACATATAGTTATGCCAATTTGACCCTTGTCAAAGTCACTCAGATCCTGACGCTTGCCCGTTTTTCCTGCTTCCAACATCAACCTCGAGAACTGACTGTTCACTTGCTGCCTAATATATCCCACAATTCTTGACAGGTGCTACTGTAACGAAACAATCAATGTTATTCACTTCACCTGTCAGTGGTTTTAATCTCATGGCTGATCAGTGTGTATGGTCATACATACTGCGCATCATTGTATCGATGTCATCAAGTACTGTGAAACACTATTTGTCACATTGTCTACCACTAAAACGCAGCAACTTTGTTCTCACCATTATTTTTTCCACTGGAGATTAATACAGACTTCATCTTTCACCAGCATGCAGAAGAAAAACCGAGCTATGCAGCTGTTGGCTGTCTGGAGTGCCGAGTGAAACGCGACAACAGCTCACATGACCAATCATGTGTGAAGGCAAGCACATGCACACGTGGAGTGTGACATATGGCTTGTTTCATATTGTATTGCTTTATGTTGTCAGCTTAACTAGTAGCCCCATCAGTGGGATGTCCAGCTTGTTAAGGATGGGCTGGCAGGGAGGAGACTAAAGCATGCTAATCGGTGGCATCACAAACATTTACTAGACAAAAATATCTGGTTTGTTCCAAGAGGTAATATGGACATGGACACAGAATAACACTACAGAATGCATATAGAATGACGTTACTGACAGACACCGAACAGCATTACACAATAGACACGGAATGAAATTGTGGAACAGACACAGAATGACAGAATGAGATTCACATTATACAATGCACACAGAATGACATTACAGAAGAGACATAGCCAGCCACAGAATGAAATTACCACATAGACGGAGAATGACACATAATGACACCACAGAATGTATAAAGAATAACACAGAATGACATTATGGAATAGACACAACACAGCAGTAGGAAATGGAAATCGCAGAATGGCCATGCAATGACATCACAGAATGGACACACAACCTTATAGAATAGAAACAATGACGTTATGTAGTGGACACAAAATGACATAGTATTGGCTTCATAGTTCATTATATTATATTGGTTCTTGAAAATGATTATTTGGTAAAAATAAAAATGACTACAAGGCTGGTACGAGCCACCTGGATAGCATCATTCATGCATCCACCCAACCATTATCTATACCACTTGTTCGTCCGGGTCGTGGGCAGAAACGAGCAACCATTCACACCTATGTGCAATTTAGAGCGCCCAGTTGACCTAATCTGCATGCCTTTTGCTAGTTTTATCCCATTGTTTAAAATGAAGATTTGGAAAGTATGAAAGATTTATGGAATAATTTATTGCCCATTTGCTAATTCTTCTGGATTTCTGGACTGCACTTCCTCACGTTGGACTGAAGCAGTGTGTCTTTAAGAGGCAGGTCCGAGATGAAGAGAGCGATAAGACCAATGATTATCCGTGTTGCTAAACAAGCAACCTGAAGGAGAGTTCATTTACAGACACAAACATCTCTCCCAAAAGTAAGTTTCATTCAGCCCATATGAACAAGTGCATTAATATAAACCTGCGATTTTCAGCTGTACTGCTGTCAGAGCTGCTGTTATAGTAAACTAACCAACACCTTCGGACCAATCAGAAGCCAGAATTCAGCAGGGCGGTTATATAATTTGCTTTGAAACATACAAATACCAAACAAGTCCAAAAAGCCAATATAAACGAACACATTCCAGTTAGGTTAGTTTAATTTGCACTATGCAAATTCGGAATCAGATGTGCAGTTACTGAGGTTAGCGTTAGCGTGAAATGTGTAAGAGTCTTACAACATGAAGTCCTGCTCCCAGCATGGCTGGTCTCCTCGCACCGTGATGGTCGTGCTCTTGACATTCTGCACCTTCAGGGTCACGTAGGCATTGAATTTGTCTGGAATGAAAAGAAGAGAGGGAAACCCGTTGGTCATATTGCAATCCGCATTCTGTTCCCTTTACAGCACTGACGCAGCTCTCCTTACGGTCATTAATCACAGTTATGCTGCTTCGGACTCCGAGGTAGGTGTTAGCAGGGTTATTCTTCACCTCGACCGCTGAATCCGTATTGAACGCCGTCTCCCTTGCTCGGCTTTACTGCTACTCGACAGCACAAATCCTCCCCTGCTCTGATAGCTCAAGGCGCTCCTCAGACACCCTGTGTACATCAAGTTTAGCCCAGTTCTCCTCTTTCTCCACTCACTCACCACCTGTATCCACGACAAACTCTACTTCTGTAACTCAATTCCGATTATACAGAAGTTCTAATAATTGGTCTCAAAGTGCTTGCTAGTACCTTTTCTTTATTTTACTTTGTAGAACATTTTAGCTGTAGTTTTTTCAACACTACAGCTTCCTGCTTTATCCATTTTGCTATTATTTTATCTTAATTATTTATTTTATGGTTACTATTTTATCATCATCCCCCCCCCCATTTTCTCACCCAGATAAATCAATTCCCATCCACCAGCCAGCTCTCCCTATTACATGACAGCCACCAGCTGGCGAGGGTGAAAAGTGCTTTCTCCGAGACACTGCGGTGTTACAGGGCAGCGTAACGCATTCAGAGGAAAGTGCCATCCACCCTCTTCCACATACGTGATCTCAAACATCAATGCTGCGTTAAGTTTGTTAAGGAATATTTTGATAAGTAGTCATTGATGACCTTTTATTTCATGACCAAACTGTAACACCACCATAATTGTCCTGTTCATTATGCCCTGACATATAAAGATTCCATTTTCCGTGATATATGAAAGAAGCACGTGTGTCAGCATTTCTTCGGTCTCCCTTGGTCTAGGGATTACACAGTGTGACATAACGGTACGGCTTCGTGTGTGTCTGACTGATGGAGTGGGCGAAGCTTAAGAGTCTCACACACACACACACACACACACACACACACACACACACACACACACACACACACACACACACACACACA
>JAQQZR010000009.1:18509192-18526106 GCA_030068235.1 Notoglanidium macrostoma
AAATTGCCCATAGGTGTGAATGCGAGCGTGTGTGGCTGTTTGTCTGTGTTGGCCCTGTGGTGGACTGGCGACCTGCTGAGAATGATAATGTCCAACAAACCCTATTAAATTTAATCAAACAGCCAATATGATCCAGGTAAAGCGGGCCACATTGTTTTAAGTGACAGGATAAATGCCTTGCACGGCCGTGTAGTTTACAGAACCGGGCAAACATGCTGGATCTCGGAGAAACAAAAGAGCCAAGTGTCAATAGGGGAGGCTGGGCAAGCGGCCATGTTTACCCTTAGCCATACCGGCAGGAGATGCGACTCGACTGCAGGACGCTCCTCTGATCCCGTGTTTGATTTGAGACGGAGCCAAGATCAAGCTGACTACATGTCGCTCCCTGAAGTCCCACCTGTCTCAGCGTTCCTGATGATCATCACGGAGATGAAGTGCTCCTTCGCTGAAAATGTTTTAATGATGAAGCCTCATAGGAGTTGTAATGATTTCTAAATGATCAGTCTTGTCCAGCCAAATACACAAGCAGTTCCTCACGGATACCTAGCATCATGCTTCTTAATACCAAAATGATACAAAAATTAGAAATACATATTGAACATCTGACATTATCGTTCCTATAGCAACAGCCAATTCCTAGGAACTTGCATCATGGCCGCTCGACGTGAACAGATTAAAAACGGCACGTGGTTGTTGAGATTTCGATGTTTTCTGTATAAGAAGGTGTTTAGTTAGCGTTTACAGAAGGCGTCTACTATCTACTATCACGATATTGTGTTAATATAAATGTATCAAGTGTGAGGCGGCGTAGCGGCTGTAGATCATAGCAGCCAGTTTAATCCTGTGGATTTAAACACTACGCCGTCATTTATTTTCCTCCTTCCTGAGCATGCAGTGGGACTTTCCACTGTACAGTTTCCACAGTCAGTCTACATAAACGTTTCAAAACAACATTTTGTCCGTCTTATGTTCTGTTTATTATTCCTGCAGTGAAACGGGGATCTCGCATGCTGCTTTTCTTCTGGTTGTAAAGCAGTCTGGTGCGTTTCATGCAACGGCGCCTCCTAGAGGAGACGCGCACCTTCCTTGCGTAGCTTCGACGCAGAAGTATACATCAGCCTTAAGGAGAGACGACAGTAACTGCAAGCGAGCTGTAACGTTTTCCGACATAGGAGTTTCTTGGGAACGTGATGTTAACGGCTATGACCGCTATACCATGAGTGACAACAGGAACTAACTTGTTTCATGGATATTCGACAACATTAATGGGCATATTGTACAGGTCATTCTTTAAGAAATTAAGATATTTCATTGCTGGCAAATTGCTGTGGTATAAGGAAAAATCGATCACTTCCTGGTCACTGATTATTTTCCTGCAACAGCAGGTTCGGTCATGTTTTTATTCCCTATTTAACGTAACTATTTCTTCCAGACCGGAATGCATCATTAATATGAAACAGACAGAGACTTTATGGTTTCTGCAGTGTTGTCATGTGAGAGAGCAGGACTGCAACAGCATGGGCATTCCCCAGCATTCCCTCACTTCCTCCTCGGTCACGCGGCTTATGGGAACGCTCCGAGGGCAAACAGTGCAGAGGATTAGCGCAGGAGGAGGACAGAGGAGGGAGGAGGGATTTGGGCTTAACCTACACTGATCTCATTCCCAGCAGTCGCGAAGCACGGCCCGAGGACATTCCCTAATGCACATCGATTGATCAGGCTGTGTGCCATCCTCACACACACACATGCAGATGGGTTTTCGTTCCAGCGCATCTCGCTGCTATTTAGAGCACAAGTGCGTCTGACTGAAAGCACAGAGCATGCAGATACAGACAAAAATGCTTAAATCTACACTTTCTCACACAGTGACGTGACTATGGGAAGGTTAACAATGTCAGGATTAGAACAAACCCTGAACAAATGAGCCTTGTGTAGGAAAGCTGAAACCTGAAAACCCTTTTTCACACAACAGTAAACCTGCGTCTTGTGTTATACTGCAGGAAAAATGCCACGACACGGTGAGAGGAGAAAACTCTGCACTTACCTGGAGGCCCCTGGAGCTTGGCTTTCTTTACTAAACAGGAAAAAGAGAGAGAGAAACAGTGCTTAGGATATGAGGTTCAGTAAAGGAGCAAAAAAAAAAAAAATAAATCAACACTCAGGTCAGGCGACCTGAAGGTTGGGAGTTCAAATCCCAGGACTGTAGGGAAGATCAGCGTGAAAGGTCATGTGTAATGCAGTAAATCAGACACCACCACAATGCTTTATGACTTTCTATTTCTTTTTCCCCCCCTCTTTGCTTTTTAATCTTTCCATTTTCCCTGTTTTCATCTTTTGCTTTTTTTCCCCCTCTTTGTCTTTCACTTTTTACTTTCTTCCATCTTCATTTTTCGTTTTCCTTTTAATTTTTCTCTTTAACTTCCTTTTCTATACCATCCCTTTCCCTTTTCTTTTCATTTTTTACTTCCTTCACACATTTATTTTGCTTTCTTTTCTTTCCTTCTTGTTCTCTCTATCGTTTTCCCCCTTTCGTTTTCCCTTCTGAACCCATTTCTCTCACAATTTGCCGTTTTCGCTTCCTGTCGTTCTATCTGTTGCATTCTTTCTTTATATCTTTGGTCTTATTTTTCCTGTGCTTTCTTTTCTTCTCCTTTGCGTCTCTCTTTGTTCCTTGCTCTTTAGCAGTGTCCACATTTTCATCTCACTCCAATACCCACACAGCCACTATTACAGGATTGAATGAGATTATTACAGCAGATTATTTACTAGATGAAGGGGACAGACGGATGCTGGGATTGTGCTTAACGGCATCACAGGATTAACAGAACGTACATTACTCTGACTTTTCCCCGAGCCACCGAGCACAACAGGATCTTTTTTTTTCCTTTTTTGCGGACTGGTGGAGAGCAGGTTCGCTCTGATACTCTTAAACGACACAGAATAGGATCAGGCTTGGATTGAAGTTGGCAAGAAATCATACGCTTAACATCAGATCAAGATACATGAAGATATTTCCAGAACAAGCAGTTTGGCCAGACGGTTTAGGTCTGCTAAAAATATTGCTTCGAATGACATATTACCATGTGACTATTTTACAGTCTACCATAAAGAACAGTAAACAGCTGTATAATATATCTGTAAACAGCTATATTAAAATAAGAATGTAAAACCGAGCGTATGCTTTGCATCGGCACCGTGAGGGACACTGCTGGAAAGCGAACGTTCAACGTGTGCAGGTTCTCCATGCATTTCTGAACCTTTCCATTGTGACGTGAACACAAGCGCCTACTGAATTCCTGACGCTTAATGTCTAACCTAATAATGATGGAAACTGAGGCTTATCTTAGATGCTGGTTCATGCACGTCACACAAAGTGTCCACGAATAACTCCACGTAGCTCCCTTCTCGATGTTAAAACGGCATCACAACCTTCACTTTGAATACTCCATGACGGTCAAGTTCATCATAAAAATTACCATCTGCTGTTCTCAAAGTGGTATCCATGAAACATAATATACATGCTTATATAATAATAATATGTTATTTTAAGTTTAACCTCAACGTCAAATACAGGTCAGCGTGTACATAACGTCAACCTGAATCAGTGTTATGCTGGTGGAAAGTTTTATTAGTAATTAAAGGTCCACTATGTAGGATTCAGGGGGATCTATTAGCAGCATATATAATATTCCTAAGTATGTTGTCATTAATGTATAATTACCTGTAACTATAAATCGTTGTGTTTTCGTGAGCTTGGAATGAGCCATTCACATCTACATAGGGAGCGGGTCCACCTCTACAGAGCCGCCATGTTGCGCTGCTCCAGAACGGACAAACCTCTAGAGAGCGCCTTTAGCATTTCAGGTTTTCACAAGTGGCAGACTTCCTGAAGGAAGCACCGGAAGGACCACAAGGAAAATAGAAAGGAAGACTATGAAAAAGAAAGAAGCATCAATGTTTGCTGGTGCTGACTAACAAGTTCGACAACCCAAATTCTGAAAAACCAAGTGTGGACGCAAGTACGCTACAGGTACCTGACCGGACGTTCTAACACGGAGAGGTGAGGGAGAGGAATTCGGTTAGTTGGAATCAACTGCATCCTACATAGTTTACCTTTAAGCAAGCCAATAAATAGTCAAAAATATAATTGCAAACTTTTAAATAAGAAGCTTAATATTGGAAAAAAGTCTGAATGGAGCTGTGTTTGGAGGGTTTTGTGAAATGTATTTTACAGTTAACGGTCACAGTGATTTCAACATAAAACAACTGTGACTCCATAAAATAACTCCATAACTTGGTCATCTTTCATTTCCCACCCATCAGTCAGCTCTCCCCATCACAGGACAGCTACCAACTCGGACACAAGACACTTGAAGCCATTTGTTCGAACTGCTACTCACGCTGCGTCACAAGGCAGCGCAACACGCTCAGAGGAAACTGCTTTACAACCTCTTCCACATACGTGACCTGCAGATGCCCATAACTCCGAGTGATGCTGTGATTGACAGGTGAGGGAGACTATGCCCCTCCCACCCAGACGGCACAGCCATATTTGTTCCCTTGGCTCCTGAAAATGGATGGCTGTGCGGTCAACCAGCATCTCACTTTGTGATCCCAATTTTAGTCACGGTTATAATCATCATACCCCTCTGTTACAGCCGACCCCAAGCAAGTTCTGCCTTTGGTTTAGTAGTGTAATTGAGAAGGGTGTGAAAAATGTGACACCCATGCTTGAGCACCAATGAATTGGGGCAGGAAAGAGCTCTACAATGGTGAAGAGATCAGCCTTCCAGGAGGTCAACTAGCAGGAACTGTGCAACAGGAAGCAGGAAGTGAGGATCGAGGCAGTGCACGTCGGCTTCTGGAATTTGTTATTTACGTTTTGAAGTGAGGGTGAGAGGGGTGTGTGGGCGCTTAAACTGCTGGATGAATCCAACAGATGGACAGAGGATTACAATTCCAATCTCATTCCGTTCGGCTTCCTCTTTATTTTTCACTCTTTTTTTTTTTTTTTTTTGTTTGCCCAGTGTCCTGCCCTACTTTCCCCTGATAACAGCTTCAACAATTCCCTACCAGCAACCAAAGCCATTCTTCTGCACTGAATAACATTTTTACTTTCCCAAAATCACTTCAGCAAACTCGTCATTGTAATAAAGGCACAACCTTAATCATGTAAAATAATCTCCAGTAGCTTTTGCTATACATCTTGGTCACTTCATGTTCTCTTTTCTAAGAGTGAACACTGATTTGAATCTGTGAACTGCTCTCAACATTTATGATACAAGAATAATAAATCAGAGTAAAATGTAAAATCAGAGCTAATTTTTTACTAGTGTACATTTCAAAATGTTGAAATCTAGGCCACACCTCCTTCACCGGAGACTGACAGGCACAGAGGCCACGCCTCCTTCACCGGAGACTGACGGGCACGGAGGCCACACCTCCATCACCGGAGACTGACGGGCACGGAGGCCACGCCTCCATCACCGGAGACTGATGGGCACGGAGGCCACGCCTCCATCACCGGGACTGACGGGCACAGAGGCCACGCCTCCATCACCGGGACTGACCGGCACAGAGGCCACGCCTCCATCACCGGGACTGACGGGCACAGAGGCCACGCCTCCTTCACCGGAGACTGACCGGCACAGAGGCCACGCCTCCTTCACCGGGACTGACGGGCACAGAGGCCACGCCTCCTTCACCGGGACTGACGGGCACAGAGGCCACGCCTCCTTCACCGGGACTGACCGGCACAGAGGCCACGCCTCCTTCACCGGGACTGACGGGCACGGAGGCCACGCCTCCATCACCGGAGACTGACGGGCACGGAGGCCACGCCTCCATCACCAAACCTAAGAGACAGTTTTTTTTTTTATGTTAAGTTTCAGAGATGCTCTTTCAAGAACAGTCAGAGTATGTTTAGATTGAATGTTAAGTATGATAATGTTGCTTCCCTCTTACCGGTGATGATATAAAGATTCTCCATGCTAACTTGTTTGCCAATAACTGCCTGCTTGTATACTGCCTGTGCATTTTCCTTCCTTATCCAGAAACCATGAGGGATGCAAAGTTCCGCACTCAGTTTTACCTGGAGAATTGGTCATGCCTGACCGAAACCTAATAGCCAATATTTGCTTTAGAGTTAGTTAGGATCCAGGAGGGCCAGTTGGCCAAGTTTAGTGTGTGAAGTGGATTACAATAAGCATGCAAACCTTCTTCCAAACAACAGGTGAACAGTCACGTCTTCACCATGTAGCTCATGGCGCATGCAAATCTTTCCTTTATTAAACATTGAAACATGCTGGACCAATGTTCTAAATGACTTCAATAAAGCCAGTGCTGTGACCGATGACTGCGAAGATGAGAGCAGTACAATAAACAGGACAGCTCAGAGGAAATTACCCTGGAGTGTTATTAAAGATGAACAGGTAATAACGTTGATATAAAACGTTCAGTCGTGCTGCGTGCACTCATGCCATGCCTGTGTGTAATGACATCGCCATAGAGATGGGCTTTGGTCTGGAGAGAAATAAGGAAAGCACGAAGCTTGACCGTGATGGTGTAAAGGACAAAGTGAGTCATGTGTGCCAGTCACACACCAGTTCATATCGAACACGATCCTCAGTCCTGAACTTTACCACCAGCTTCAGAAACTCAGCTTTGTTTACCAGACGTAGCAAAACACACAGAACCTCTCGGACTAGACACTGACTACTATTCTTTGTTTTTTTTTAAAAATACAATTTAGCTCGATGTTTGAACACAATAAAAACTGATTACATGTTCTTTTAAAACATTACAATGCATTTCGATTTGTGATAGATGTTTAAAACAGGAAGTGATTTAGAAGCATTTCACTGAAATATGATTTGATGTCAGCTTTGAAAAGTGGAAGACCAAACCTCCTTCTCCAAGACTGATGGTTACAAAAGCCACACCTCCTTCAAAACTAAGAGACAGAGGCCACGCCTCCACCATTAAGACCTCCAAGCATAGCGACCACCCCTCCTTAACCAAAAAAAAAAAAAACACAGGCCACGCCTCCTTGATTGAGACCGACAGGCACAGCCTCTTTTGTGTTTGATTCCTGCGACACGTTCCTTGACGTTCCTTCTGTAGCCATGATTGACAATTTCTTGACGACACGTAAGAAAGCAAACGCTGATTGGTCGGGGTCAAACTTGTAGTGTTTCTAGTAGCCTCCTGACCAAGACACGGCAAGAATTTCTGCCACTATGATTGCCTAATCCGACACGGTGACCATAGTGAAAGACAAAAATATCATGTAGTCTGATCCCAGCATAGGAAATTAGATTAGCTCTGCTGTTTAAAGCTTGGTTCACACTGCCGCAAAATATCTAGGAAGTTCCATTTACAAAAAATGTACAGGATTTGCACTTTGGAAACAAACGCCACTCTTCATCCTTATTCACTGTGACTAACGAGCATAGACTAATAAAGCTTTCCAGATGAGAGCATGTTTATCAAGACCCATTTGCACCCACAAGTGGCTATGAGTCACTCTCAGCAGCAGAACAGAAACAACGACTAATTATTACATCAATATCGCCGGTTTCCTTATAAACTCGGAACGACACACGGCGCTCTTGCACGCAGCACCAGAATACTATTAAATTGAAAAAGAAATACCTCAGAACAGGAAGTTACCACAATTCCGCAAGAGTAATGTAAGAATTTAATAAACACAAATTGTCAGGGAGAATCACTTCTCACATTCTCGGCCAAAAAAATAAAACAATGACTCCCAATTCGTTCAGAAAATTCCAGTCAGAATTAGCCGTCCGCTCAACGCGCTGCACTATGAATAAGAACAATTTTTTCATCCAGTACTGTAGAAAAAGCTCCACATTTAGGTCATTCACACTTTTTAATGATACTCATTACCTTACACATAGGCACGCTGAAAAGACAAGACTATACTTTGACGACGTTTTTGTGTAATAAAATGTTTCAGGGATACGTCTGTAAATCCGATCTTGTCAAGCTTCACCTGCAAATTGTACAACCACGAATAGTAATTTATATCCGGATGCAAGAGCTTTATTATGGAGCTGTACGATATTTTATTACAGGCGGCATCCTGGAAACCTAATCTGGTCCAGATTTGGTCTATACACAACCTACACACAGATTTATGGGTAAAATAAAATAGTCGACCTTTTATTGTAAAGTTGAAGATTATTATACTGCTACGTGTTCAAGATACTTTTTAAAACGTACAGAATTCAAGCTTATAGAAATCAACAACAAAATGAAAAGCCAAATGGTAAATTGCATTAAAAGGTAATTCCTTACTGCTATTAATAAAGAGAATAAAATAATAAAGAATAGAGAAAATAAATTGCAAGACAGCGCAAAATATTCAGCACAGCACAAAAAAATAGGTGTTGAGATACGAAGACATCATCATCATCATCATCAGAGATGAAGTAAACAATTTTCTGAAGTCGATCCCCATAAATGGGAGAGATGTCGGTTTTATTTCAGAGCCTCTTTTGTGCTCGTGGGTTTGTGTTGTGGAGATTCAATGACGGCTCATTATATGCATCACGCGCATAAATAAATCTGACAGAACAAAAAGGGACGAGGCGGTTTGCCAGAAGAGTCGACTGCAGAGGAACACCTACGTCCTCTTCATCACGCAAAAAAAAAAAAAAAAATTTATCACATCTTGTCATGTTACTGAGAAACCACAAGCCTGTGACAGAAAACAGTTACAGTATTATTTCTGACTGTTACAAAGCTGTGATGCTGGAGACTCACTCCATAAATGTTACATACACGTCACAAGACCGAAAACATCACTAGATCAACAAGTGTAGATTTTTCTGTACTGGCAGATCCTTGAGTGAGCTGTTACTATGGAAACGATACAGCTGTTACTATGGAAACGATACGGTATTAGAACGAGAGCATTAATATAAAGCTGTGATTTGAAGCTGCACTACTGTCAGAGCTGCTGTTATAGAAAATACATCAACACCTTCTGGCCAATCAGAATTGAGGATTCAGAAGTACTGGGGTATAAAGTAATCATTGGTATTGCTTTTTATTCATTAGATAAAAAAAATGAGCCAGATGCATTCATATAAACGTCAATTAATTAATTGATTAATTAAAAAAATATATAAGTAGCCAGTAAATACAATGCATTTAATTTTTGGCTATTTTAGTCAAAACAATTGCAAGTACTTGAAGTTTCAGTCCCTAGAAATAAGACTATTCAAGCCTTTTACTTTTACATGAACTTTAGCAACAGTTTTGTTTTGTTTGAAGATTCACTTAGTCGAGTCTCATCGCATCCACACACGTTTCTCAAAATCGATCTTGCGAGAACCAAAAGTAGGCAAGTTTCCATCGCGGTTTTGTGCGAAATAGAAGCAATATTTCAACATTTTCCGCTTACAGAGCGCCCTTTTCTCAGAAAGGTAGGATTTCCATTTGCCCTTCATGTCATGTCATGTGACAAACACGCAAAGTGTTTCCATTTCAATTTTGCAAAATATAGCTTTTTTTTTTTAATCATCTGAAAAACTACCTCATGTGAGCATAAAAACTTCAAAATTCATGTGTTTCCATTCCTAGTTTTTTAGTTCAGAATTACAAATTGTGCATCAAGCAGGTTAGACATGGCTAGTGGAAGTGTGTGATGTGACGTGTGTTCTGCATCACCCTGGTCAGATCTGAAGCAGGCCTGAGAACATTAAGCACACAGACTTCAGCACAGAGACCGGACATCAGACCACAGGAGGGGCAGATGCTGATCTGGGACTGGCAACTAGCCACAGAGGAAAACTGCTCATTTCTCTCTCTCTGTGTGTGTGTACAGGCAAAATATATAAACACACACACACACACACACACACACACACACACACACTGTTTATCTGTGAACTCAGATCAAACTTCACTCCTCATTTGTCTATGTTCATTCCGTTATTGTACAAAATATACTCCATAATAAGCAAAAGCGAAAAGGCAAATCTTTTGCAAAAGCGTCACAATAAGCAAAAACCAAAAAAAACCCTCTTTAAATAAGAACAAGCAAAAAAAGGCAAATTTCTAAGATCAGAAACTAAGGAAGAGTTCAAGAAGTTCCACCGCTCATCTCATTTACTTCTCTTCAACTGTAGTTATTTAAATCAACATTGAAAAATGTTCATTTTTCTCCGCCTGACCACAGAGGTATCGGAAACGTTGACGGTGTTTGATGGCTACTTCGATGGTGGCTTTAAGCTCCGCCCATTTCGCAATCACATCATGTCATGTATCCATTAAAAAGAAAAAAAGAAACTTGTTTCCTGATAGACCACTATGCAAATGTCTTGGCACACATGAAAAGCTAAAATGATTAAAAAAATAATACAAATCAACAGTTTTAATAATAAACTAAACACAGTCAACACTTGGTGCTACAACGCACTGCTTTACAAAAGTGCTTCAGTGTCTCAGCTACAGCGTGTGCAGTTTTATAAGGATGTTGGCTGATCAGTTCTGCTCCAGTTCTTCTGGAGACGCTGACGGTCAAACCCATTTCTCTTTTCGCAGGTAAAACTCCACAGTCCTAGTTACGGGGGTTTTTTTTGGTATGAAAAGTGGTCTATTACATCATTTCTGACTTCCAAACATTTTTCTGTAACTTTTCTTGTTTGGAAAGTAAGATTTTATTGACTCAAAAAATATCCGTATTTGTTATATGCACGCTGTTGTCTGTCATATTCTTGTCTATACTGTTCTAATATTTTTGCATTAATAATAATAATAATAATAATAATAATAATAATAATAAAAACTGACCATGCATTAAGATCAATATATTTAAACTGTCTCACTCTCTCTTTCTTTTATTTATTTATTTATTTTTAAAATACAGACGGTCAGAAATTCGGTCACTTTAGGGGTAAAAGCTCCTGAAAGAAACAGCTGGGAGGAGATGTGATGTGGAGATGATCAGATGTACCAACTATACCATTTTTAACACATTGAACAGAATATATTCCTTCATAAGAAGTATTTAAAAGTCATTTTAAATATAATACTCATGAATTAGAATGAGAAAACCTGTAGTGTCAGAGCTGAGCTTCAGAAGAGCAACTCATTTAGGAGAAATAAAAATAAAAACACTTAAAGATAAGAGTAAAGGCAGATTTAAAACAGTGTGTGTGTACAAACAGCTGTATTTTATTGAATTAAATTACATGTCCAACACACACACACACACACACACACACACACACACACACACACACACACACACACACACACACACACACACACACTCACCTCTGACACACAGCAGAGACATGTCAAGCTCTTTCCTCTCCGGTTCTAGAGATTGTTTTGATCAGGAAAAAGTCAGCTTCCCGTCCGGACACATTGCCAAACTCACTTTACATTTTATTAAAGTCACTTTTTTTGTTGCATTGTAATGATGAAGTGTCCTACAGGTGCCACGTCCGGACTCTCACTGCCTCCCTCGCCATGATAATAAAAAAAACGTCGCTATCACGCCGAGGAAAAGCGGAATGAGCCACAGGGCGGGACTAATCACTTTTAAATGACGTGAGACCCAGCCATTCAACTGAAAGAGGTCTTAAAAAGGGGGCGGGACAACAAAAACAATTGACCAATCACCAACTGAGAGGGTGTGTCGTGTCGCTAAATAAACATTCAGAAGGAACAGGTGTGACGCGCTGATTTGTAAAGTGCACAGCGTTTCCGTGGCAACCGCGGTGTGCCCTGATAACTATTTACGGAAGTGACGTCTCTGTATTAAAGAATGTTTTCAAAAAGTGCATTAAATCACTTACTAAATCTTTAGTCCACAGAGAGCTCCTTTGGTAATCTGATGCAATTTCCTTTTTTGTGGTTTATTTATTTATTTATTTATTTCCTAGCTAATGTGACCTCCAAACCAAATATTGAGTTTAATATTAAACATTAAATTAAGTTAGACATTAAATTACTTACTCACTTTTTATACTAGCCACGGTCACATTGGATTAATTTAATTTAATGTAATTTAATTCAATTTAATTCAATATTAAAAGGTGCATTTACTTATACTAGTAATATTTAGTATTTAGTATTATACTAAATAGTGTTCTGGATTGTTTAAAACCTACATTCTGGTTATTATTATTATTATTATTATTATTATTATTATTATTATTATTATTGTTGTTGTTGTTGTTTTTTGTTTGTTTGTTTGTTTTGGTGCTAACTTATATGCGTTGAACAATGGTATTATAAAGCGGTACAGCAGATGCTGACAAGAATGCATTAATTATTAATATTTATTATATGTCACATGGAAATTTTAAATCACAGGCTAAATAAGGTTAAACAATTTCATTATCTTGTTACTGTTGATGAAAGAAGCAAAGTTAAATATTTAAGCCTACATTATTATATTTGAATGCATGAGTTAATAAATGGAAGCAGTTTGATATATATATATATATATATATATATATCAAATATATATGGCATTTGCCTTGAACAAAGGAAAACAGAAGGAAAATAAAGCAAGCACTGTGAAAGTGTGAAAATGTATTACATCATAATACTGTAGCTCTGCTCCGCTTTCTGTTTGTGTGAACCCAAGCTGGGGATCTCCACTGCATGAGATTTTCCCTAATTTAATTATCCACAGCTCTCTGGCCAATTGTATGCTGTATGACAGGAGTCTTATGACTGTGACTAGCAAGCGTGTCTGATTCTGTCTGATGGTTTAATTCTCACTGGCAGCTCTCTAAAGCTCTATTCTAATACATGACAGCATATGATGGTTATTGCTGTGTTATATAGCTGATGTAACAAGGACAGCAGATTACATCAGCTGGTGACTTTGCTTTAGACTGAACTTAGGATAGATAGTTTAGTGCTGATGAAGCACAATCTCTAATTTGACTAGAATAAAACACAAGCAAATAGTCTGTTGGATTATGAAAGTCTGTTAAGTCTGGTGGTTTGGGTTTGTGTGCTGTATTTACAGACATACCAGAACATCATGATGGTACTTACACAGGTGTGGTGTGATGAAGTAGAGATAATATTGCTACCCCAAGGATGATTATTTTCATATAATGGAAAATTATAGAAAGATTTTCTTCCTCATATATTAAATTTGCCAGCATTCAATGTTGCAAGAATGTCAGCACTTCCTGTTATCACTTATGTTTATATGTTATATAAACAGTCATTCCCTCACTAGACAGTAAGACAAATGCTCAACGTGTTATTTTACTGATAAACCAGAACGTGCAAACCTTTTCTTCCATGCATAACATAAAATTATAGCCTTAGTGCTGACTGTTACAAAGCTTTGACACTGGAGTCTCCTTCCATTAATGTTAAATAAAAATCTTCTTACAGAAACATCACCATATCAATGTTTGTTTGTTTTTTTTTGGGTTTTTTTTTCAAAATTCTGATTATGTGGAGCATCTTCCAGACAGTTTGATTATTATAAACCTGTGATCAGAGTTATAGCTGCATTATTGTCAGAGCTGCTCTTACAGAAAATTAATCAACACCTTCTGACCAATCAGATTACAGAAGGTTATCTGTGCACTTCTAGACAGAGAGGTTATGCTAAAAATAAAATTTTTCTTTTTAAAATTTCCAAAAAAAGGAGTCCTGCTTCTGATGAAATAAGGAATGCAGGCTCAGTATCAAACAGCTCTGGTCTCTAGGTAGTACGATTTATAGTGTCCTAGCAATGCTGATATTTTATTATATATATTTTTATGTTTTTTAATAATAATTAGACTGTTACAGAAATTTTTAAGAAAGATGAAAGGGAGATAAAATAATGGCAATGATGGAAACACAGTATGTCCTGATTGTAAAAATCTGTCAGACTTGATGGTTTTGTGTCCCGCTATTTCTTTTTTTTTTTTTTTTTTGTAAACAAGAAGGCGTTAAGCATCACTCCGGAACGACATGTCGACGCATTGTGTTTCCAGCACGCACCCGGACACATTTTAACATTGTACCACTCTTGGGCTTTGAACGCACTTCTTTTCCGACAATTCACAAACAGACCGCCGATTGGACAATAAACTAGCCAATGTTTCAGCGCGCATGCGCATGTGGCGTTTATAAGCCATTCCTGGCTAATGACGTCTGAAAAAATTGACCAATCACAGAACAGGAAGGCGGGGCAGATCTGAAAACGAGTGGTAGAAACGTTGTATTGATGTAACCGGTCGCAACTTTAAATCTAGCTCACGTGTGGAGAGCTGCGTGTTTATAGCTGAAGGTTGAAAGACTGAATTCATTATTTTAGTGGAAAAGTGCTTAATATTGACAGAACATGCTAAGGTCTGTACTGTGGCGCGCCGGAAGTGGGCTTCTGAAGGTAAGTGACATTCGTGAATGACAGCGCGAGCCCCTCACGTGGGAACACAGAGTCAGGACTTATACTTCATGCTAAAATTTTCCTACAGCGTCGTGCAATAATACAATTTGTGAATATAATGAACATGTTCAGGACTGTAATGTTTACTAGGGTGTTGGAGAGGTTTTTGTTTTAGTATTATTTTTGAGTTTTTATGAATTGATGATAAAAACTTTAGGTTATTTATATATTTTTAAAATTATAATTATATTCTGAATGTGCTTAAGACTATAGCATATAGCAGGTCAGGATGGTTCGTGCTTTATAAAACAAGTCTATCTAGAACCGGTTTAGAAGCTTTCAATTTCTGCAGTCATTCAAGTGTAACCTTTCAGATTCCCTGTCTGTCTAAATATCTGTCTGTCTAAATATCTATGTATCTATCTATCTAGCTATCTAAATATCTGTCTGTCTGTCTATCTATCTAAATATCTGTCTGTCTGTCTATCTATCCGTCCGTCTGTCTGTCTTTCTATCCGTCCGTCTGTCTGTCTATCTATCCGTCTGTCTGTCTATCTGTCTGTCTGTCTATCTATCTATCCGTCTGTCTGTCTGTCTATCTATCTATCCGTCTGTCTGTCCATCTATCTATCTATCCGTCTGTCTGTCTATCTATCTGTCTGTCTGTCTATCTATCTATCCGTCTTTCTGTCTATCTATCTATCCCTCTTTCTGTCTGTCTATCCGTCTGTCTGTCTGTCTGTCTATCCGTCTCTGTCTGTCTATCCGTCTGTCTGTCCATCTGTCTATCTAAATATCTGTCTGTCTTAATATCTAAATGTGTTTGTCTGTCTGTCTGTCTGTCTATCTATCTAAATATCTGTCTGTCTGTCTATCTATCTAAATGTCTCTGTCTGTCTGTCTGTCTAGCTATCTAAATATCTATCTGTCTGTCTAACTATCTTCCATCTTTAAAGCTAGTTTAAATAAAAAGACTTCAAGTTTTAACCTGTTGTGTCTTTAAATACAAGCATGTGTGTGTGTGTGTGTGTGTGGGTGTGTGTGTGTGTGTGCGCACTCCTATCTAGCACCCATGCCGGACGGTCCCGGTGTTTTTGGGGACCCGAGCTCAGCACCGATGGGCATCCAGCCTTCCCATGAACACCGTGATCCTGTTTGTGCCTCAGCAGGAAGCGTGGGTGGTGGAGAGGATGGGCCGCTTCCACCGAATCCTCGAGCCTGTACGTTATTAATCTGTACACTCACTCTGTCACTCACTCATGCACTGTACCGATACGTCCCTCCCTACCTGTCAGCCTCCAGGCTGCCACGTCGCTCCTCTGTACTCGATTTCTTGTCTTATAGGAGCATTCCAGCACTTTGGCATTATATCTATAGTGTGTGTGTGTGTGTGTGTGTGTGTGAGATTTGTGATTGTGTTTCAGTTTCAGGGTCAGAATGGTTGTTGCAAATTAGAAAAACCGGATGTGAGAACATGCTGAGCATTACAGGAAGTGGCCACCTGGATGTGGTGAACCTCCACTTTTTATAACAGCACGAATTATAAACACAGGACCTGTTCAACGAATAATCGTTCTGGCTATTTACACGGATCTGAACGCTGTAGGTTTTGGCGTACCCATAGGCCATCGGAACTGGCAACAAATCAGGGTGGTCATGTTGTCATGCCACTAATACTTTCTTCAACAAAAGTTCTCTGAGATGACCAAACACAGACTTGGATCTTCATTTACAGACCTGTGACTGATGGGTTTTTGAAAATGATCTGCATAAAGACAGAATTTGAGTGTCCTTAGGTGTCTGTTATAAGTAAACTGCTGAACAGGATTACATTAAAGTTCGTAAAAACGTTAAAGTTCTTATTGAAGGTAATCGGACCTCCTGTAGATTAAGCTTGAGGAAGTAAATGTAGGTTTACTAGTCTTTCACATGTTCTAAACATAGCATTTATTACCATGACATCAGCAATGAAAAATAAGATCCCGCGTTACACTGAGCCCGATGCCTTCGTTTCTCCAGGGGCTGAATTTGTTAATCCCGATCCTGGACAGAATCCGCTATGTGCAGAGCCTTAAAGAGATCGTGATCGACGTGCCAGAGCAGTCCGCTGTATCTCTTGGTAAGTAGGAATTATTTTTTCATACTTTGCCGCACATTGTCACACTTTTTGATTCAAAGCGTATACAAATCGGTAGAAGAAGAATTCGACTTGCTGGCATTGAGTTCTACTTGCTTGGTCAATTTATCATTTCTGGAAGAAGTCTTCAGTGTCGGTGCTTTTTAACAGTTTTCCCGACACACTATTTTTTCTCCCAGACACAAGGGACACTTTTTATTTTGTCATTCTATTCAGTTAGAGATAAAGCCTCGTCTTGTTTCCTACACAGTTTGCGTTGATATAACTTGATCAGTATCAGTTTTTTATATGAATATCTACAAATAGGGTGACACGGTGGTGCGGTGGTTAGCACTGTCACCTCACAGCAAGAAGGTCCTGGGTTCGATCCCCGGGTCACCCAGGGTGC